>OLKM01004670.1:0-20747 GCA_900291075.1 Melanogrammus aeglefinus | reverse complement strand
TTCTCGTAACGCAGAAGGACCTCGTGGTTACGGAAGTTGTCTGGCGTTTTTGCATCCTGAGGAGGAAACAGACTTCTTAGTTGCTTCTTTCTTGTCACTTTTGTCACTAGTTGAGATAGACAAGGACTGAGGCACCTTGAACACACAGAATAGCAATCGATACTTATCAAAAAGTTCTGGCCAATATTATGGCAAGTTTGAATGTCATAAATAATATGAACACTTTCTCTTGCCAGAGGAGAGAATCACATTCCTGAGTGGCAGTCTAGTTACTTCCACAATATCTGTCAAATACACAAACGTAGGTGCACACACATTTCTTTCTCACTGTTGTAATAGTATATATTCATATCTGCTTTATTGTTCATACATTACCTCTGTATATAAGACACTGACTTATTGTCATACAGTTTTCAAGTGTTATATATTAAGTAGATATTCAGTTGCCATGTAAGGCCTTAAAGGAACGACATGCTAGTCTTTACGTGAAGTTGAAGCCACCTAGAGGCCGTTAGAGGAACTACATGCTAGTCTCTACCGTAAACCCCTTTAAGGCCATTGGATGAACTACATGTAGTTTCTCTGAACCTCCTCCCTTGTGATCCCAGGTGCACACAGCAAATCACCCATTTCTGTGACTGCAGTACCCACGGGGGGCGTGGCAACTGATCACTAAGCCAATCACTGCGAGAACCCTGAACGAACGGAAAGGGTTGTCAAAGGCCAAAGTTTGACCTGACCGGTAAGCTATGATGCTGTCATGTGTTCGGTGTGAGTCACAGTTTTAATGTATCTTACACATTTTAGTCCAATATTGGATATAATAGTTGTGGCAACTTTTATCCGAAGCGACCTAAATTCAATTGAAGAGACATGTCATTTAAGAAGCAGTTATCTTGCCCACATGTAGACTTGAACATCTGAGTAGTAAATGCTGTTTGTGTAGAGTTTTGTTCAGTAAAGGCGCATTGTATTTAGAACCACCACGCGTAACTGGAAACAATCAGGACAATCAAGATAAATTATTCTCCAAACAGTTGACTAGTGTTGAGGTTGAAGTGTGTTCCTTAATAATCTGATGCGCTTGTGGTTCTTGCGGGAGGGTGTTTCCAGACCAGTAAGCAGTGAGCGTGGTGTCGGAAGGAGAACTGATCGTGTCCCCAGACCGCGAAACTGACAGCAGTAGAGGATGTACTTCCAGGAATGCTGGGGGGACCCGACTAGGTTGCTGAGGAACGAGAGAGCAGGTGGAATGGAAGGGCCGGGGACCTGCTGGAGAACCCGTCCAACTACCGGCTCTTATGACGAGGGACAGCGACTCCTGGCCCCGGCGATCGACAGCGACCACCTGCCCGCAACATTGGAAGGTCAGGGTTTAAGGTCTCCGAGTGGTCTGGGATTCAGCAGCCGTACTGGGTGGGAGCAGAAACTTCTGTAGGAGGACGGGCAGACACGAGCTGGACCGGGACCAAAAGCATCACAGGGGCAGAGTTGCACCAGATGAGGATCAGTGGCCAGAGAGGCAAGCCCCAAACCATTTGTCGCTCTAGCGGTCGCCTAGTCTGGCCCTGGTTACACCCCTACTTACATACATAAACATTGATACCATTGGCGATGTTGTTGGGTTGAAACATTGTTTATAGAAGTAAACCGTCGTCAAGGACGTCCAGTGTGTTGACTCACCAAAAAAGGTTGGGACCATTGGGTGAGATCCTTGGATTTTTCCGTGGGTCGTGTGGCAAGTGAGACTGGTTGGCGGAGGTGAACTTGGAGGACCTTGGCTAGGGAAAGCTTCCCAACATCCAGGTCCCCACACAGGTGACGAACAAACCCTTCTACCAGATCTCCTACAAGGACCAAAGAGCCTCGGTGGATGCCTCCTTCTTCTAGTGTAAGACGTCACCTCCTTCCTCACCTCCTTCCCTACCTGCTTCACCTAGTGGCAGAAGCTCACCACCTTTCCCTCACCACTTACCTATAGTCCAATGACTTACATTTGGTCGCAAACTGCCGTTTTTGTCTCTGCGAAACACACACATTTTGATAGCATATCCTTTGTTGAGAGCTGAGAGTGTGGAGTGAACGTGAAGGGGTCTGATGTTTTTTGGCAGGCCGTGTCCGGACGTCCCGTCTCAGCTCAAAGTCACGCTGGAGCATTCCTCAGTGACGATGGGAGAAGTCCTACCTGGGGACATCCGTGAGTAGCAACCACACCACTAACTACATGTTAACCCTCTGTGACAAATCAGAGGCAAACTGCTCTGAACATTTCTAAATTCTTTCTTGTTCTTATACTTACTTCTTAAATCCAAGTCTGTGTAGGACAACCATGTAATAACTGTAAAACCAAATTTGGCAAAATTAAAAACAATATTGAAACGATTAGTTCTCTGAAAGTATGCCCTGCGTAAACATCAAGAGATGAAATGATAAATACTGCTCATATGAACCTAAATGAATAATATGACTACGTTACTGAGTCGAGTGTGCTATGTCGTAGACCTGCAGCTGCTGGATCAGCACGGGAACGTGACCATGAAGCTGACCCCAGAGTGTGTGGAGGCCATCAAGGTCACAGGGGGAAGAACTGGACTCCACTCCCTGACCATTTGTGGCAGGTCTGAACGTTGTACAGAACTACACCCTCACTGTAACTTGTTATAGTATAGGCCTTTAGACACCAAAACAAACACACCCTCAATGGACTATATAAGTAACCTTTAGACGTCAATCCAAATGCACCCTCACTGGCTCTCTTAGTACAATCTTTAGACGTCAACAAACGCACCTTCACTGGTAGAATAATTTTATACTATTTGGTAGGTAAAGAGAAATTGGTTACATCTTATAAAATAGATCATTGGCTGAATGATATTTTTGATTCTGGCAGGTGAATTGACAAAATGCATATTTTGTGTACACTGCTGGGTAACTGTTAACCTTTTAAGGTAGCAATTAAACACACCTCTTATAGACTTAGAATAAGTAAGCTCAGTACCAACAACAACAACACCTCGATGGGGAGGTTAGAGTAACCCTTGCAGGGCCAACAGACACCCGATCAGGCTAACTGTGATAATAATGGGTCAGTTGCGCGCTCTGATTAGTTCATGAACTACTTGGACTATTGTCTTTCCAAAACAGGGAATACTGTAATTGATTATGGCTAGTTGTAGTCATGTCCATGATTAGTTAGTCCTGGTTGGTAGTTATGTCCATGGTGGTTCAGGGAGTCCTGGGTGAGTTGGTAAGTCCTGGGACAGTTAGTCCTGTGTGAGTTAGTTAGTAGGGAGCTGGTCAGTTAGTCCAGGATAGGTGAGTTAGTCCTAGTTGGTTGAGTGAGTCCTGGGTTTGTTAGTTCACGGTATGTTAGCCATTGGCAGGTATGTCCTGGGTTAGTAAGTCTTTGGTGGGTTAATGGTTCCTGGGTAGTCAGTCCTGGTCTGATGTGTGTTTTGTGTTGTGACAGAGAGAGCCTAGTAAGGACGTGGTGGTGAGAGGCGTGTGGTTCAGTCCCGGACCAACCGGACCCCGGGGCTGATCTTCACTTCAGAAGTCATGGATCGGTCAAGGTCACGTCTGCCGTACGCCGACACCCCGCCACTCCTTACAGCTGCTCAGCCGACCGCAAACTGGTAAACATGCCATCTGGTTCACTACGTCATGTGAGCTAGGAAATTACTAGTTAACAAGTGGCGCACACTACCAGCTTTGCATTTATACAAACGTGAACTTAACCAATGACAAAGATGTCGGTCTACCCGTTTGTCTATCTTTCCATTTACCTGCCTACCGGTCCTGACTACCTGTGTACCTGTCTGCCTACCTGCCTACCTGTCGGGCCTTCTTAGTCTGATCTACCTGTCGTCTACCTGTCTTATCTCTGCCTACCTGTCTGTCGTACCTGTCTATCTCTGCCTGTCTATCTCTGCCTACCTGTCTGTCTACCTGTCTATCTCTGCCTACCTGTCTTGTCTACCTGTCTGCCTACCCGTCTATCTGTCTGCCTACCTGTCGGCTCTACCTGTCGGCCTACCTGTCTGTCTGCCTGTCCAGCCCCTCCAGGTGTTGAACGGTCGGGGCATCCCATTCCCCTTCCTGATCCAGCTGTGTGATGCGTGGGGGAACCCCTCCCCCGACCAGAGGGTGGTGGTGGCGCTCACCTCCTCCTCTCCCTCCCTTGAGGTCAGGTCAAAGGTCACAAGACACCAATCAATAATCATAACACTTGTTTTATCATATTGCAACCATCTCCCCAAACAACAACGGATGATTAGAACACAACAGAACACGATGGGAGATAAAATGAACTTAAAACGGTCCAACTTCTCCGCAAATTTCATATTTTAAAGGAATCAAAACAAAATGGGTTAAGAAAAAGTTAAATGAGCACACATTTCTGATCTGAGCACAAATGCATCAGAATAGATCCCAAGATGTCCTGACTATGAAACACCCATCCAGAGGTGATTCTGAAGTGACGCGCTGTCCCTGCAGAGTGAAGTGTGCTGTGTGATGATCCAAACCGTGGACCAGGAAGGGCAAGGCCTCATTCACCGTCGAGCGCAATTGCCGGACCGAAGTGATACTGTATATACTGCCGTTGTCAGAGTCCTTTTAGAAGTACTGTATGTATGGCCTGTGCAACATGTAACTCGTGTCGTAGTACTAATGTTTAGCTCTATTCTAGCTTCCTATGCTAACATGCTGACCTCCTGCGTTTTGGTTCCAGGAGGGAGTTCAGTCGGACGCTTCCAAGGTCTGCTCAACCAAGGCCATCCCTGGCCCTTCGGTCCAGCTAACCGTGGTCCTGGACCACAGCAAACCAGCTAGCCTCGGTGGTGGACTACGACACCAAACACTATCTGTCCAGCAGGGGAAGCCCTCCCTGTGAGTCTGTTGGAGGTTTTAGCCGTGATAGCATTTTACCAGTGTTAGCATATTACCAGTGTTGGCTGTGTCAGTCGTGGTTAGCTGTTTCCAGCCGTGTTAGCTGGTGTGTAGCTGTCTAGGCAGAGTTAGCAGATGAATGCATGTACAGTGGGAGGTTACGCCAACCTGCTCATTGGTACTTTAAAGACATTGTCTTCCCAATTATACATTTACATTTTTTTGGTTGACGAGAGACCAGTGTTACGCGGGAAACAGGTAAAATATGCATTTGTATTCTCGTGGCAAAATATTTTAAACAAACAACTTGTTATTTATGACACTTGTGGATTAATAATATGGCCTAGAGGACCGCCGGTCTCATCTGATCCGGAAGCTAAGCATGCTCGGGCCTGGTTCTATACTTGGACGGGAGGGACTGCCTGGAATACCAAGGTGCTGTAAGTGGTGTCGGTGGCGGCCCAAGTAGGTGGCAACTATTTCCTCTGGCCTTAACATTCAATCCCGATGCCCCAGTAGAGTAACGGGACCCTGTGTGCGGTTTGGAGGAACGTAGAATCGAGGGTCCTGACTACGGAAGGTCATAAAAGATCCAGGGCACTTATCGCCAAAAGAGTAGGCCAGTAGGGGTCCCGGTGTCCTGGCCCCAACCAGGCTCCATCAATTCTGGCCCCTAATCATCTCCTCTTTATAATGGCGCTGTGGTGCTACACACTGGTGGTGGTTAGTGAGGTCCCTCTTTCACTGTAATCGTCTTTGAGTGTCTAGAAAAGCCCGTATATAATTTCAATCCATTATTATTATTATTATTATTATTATTAATAGGCATTCAGGATTATAAAAGTGTGTTTTGTGTGGTGTGTGTGTGTGTTGTGCAGTGTTCTCGGTGAGTGTTCTGTCAGAAGACGGGCGGTCCCATGAGGAACGTGAACCCCTGCAGCTCTCTCTCATTGATGTTATGGGAGACACAGACACCAGCACCTGACCCCACCCCTCCTAGCGGGGTAGGTTACACTCCACACCCCCACCTCACACCTCCATGACCACCTCACACCCCCATCACCACCTCACACCTCCACCACCACCTCACACCTCCACCACCACCTCACACCTCCACCACCACCTCACACCTCCACCACCACCTCACACCTCCACCACCACCTCACACCCCATCACAACCTCACACCTCCACAACCAGCTCAGACCTCCACCACCACCTCACACCTCCACCACCACCTCACACCTCCACCACCACCTCACACCTCCACCACAACCTCACACCTCCACCACCACAGACTCAAAACCTTCCTCACCACCCACAACACACCACCATCACCAGTCACACCACACCTGCAGAACCACCACATCATCACTAACACCACAACCACCACATCTCCATCACCACCACCCAGACTAACCCTCCATCATCACCTCCGTCACCACCTCCACCACATCACACCCACCATTACCACCCATTACCCCAACACCACATCATCCACTCCGTCACCACCCAACCGAGACCTCCATCCCCACTTCCCCAATCTCAACCACCACCCTTACAACCTACTCCTGCTCCACCATCTCCTCCACCCCTTTCCAACTCCACCCTCCACACCACCACTCACTATATGCGTGTTCTTTTACCTTCTGGTTCCTTGGCCTGCCAGGCATCCAATTTCAAAGTGCAGGTAAACCTCTGTGGAGAACGAGGAGGACGGCTTTCACTTTTACTTCAGGGTAACACGCCATGAATATTCTTTCCTGTTCCTGTCTAAAAGAAATCTGCTGTTCCTGTTTCCTGTCCATAAGGTCTGTGCATCTTCTGGGGTACTGACGTCTTATGACATTGGGTTTCAGGGATTAAGCCTGGAGCCGAGCAGGACAGGGAAGTAACAGCCTCCAGTCTCCCTTGACGTCAGGAAGGACTGTACTTAAGAGCAAGCAGGTCAGTTCAACATTACAGGGACACGGGTTAGAGTCTAGAGTTAGCGTCATCCACCAGCGATGTCTCAAAGGGCTTCACCTGGGACACATCATAGCACAGCCTGTACACACTAAGCCTAATGAGAGGGGGAACACTGACACACCAATATACATCAAACCAATAGGCACCAGTAGGGCTGCCTCGATTATGGAGAAAAAAATCATAATCACGATTGCCTTTGGTTATTATTGAAATGATTTATTATGATTATGTTCGAATCTAATATTTTTTGAGTTTGAAAACATATGATGTAACTGTGTAATGTTCTCAGTTGTAAAATGCAACTGAGAACTTTAGAATTTTTCGCCTGCTTAAAAAATACCCAAAATGGTCAAAAAGAAAAAATATACAAATTCTAAAACTTACTTATTATATTAGTTTTTTGTGATCGTTTGACGCGCCAAGTTCGAAATCGAACGATCGGAATTCGATTTAAATCGCCAGCCATAAGGCACCAGGGCAATAGGTGTTTAATGCAGGATAGAGGTTAACATGAAGCAAATCCACAAATAAATGGTTTGGAGAGAGGTCATATAGAAAATTGCAGATCACATAGGGGCGAACTACATATGAACGGTTCTCTCGCGTCGAGAAATCGCTCCTTCAACATCTTGCTTTGGAAGTGGATGAGGGGTGTCAGCAATCAGAACACACTGCTCATGTGCCTCACCATTGGCACAACACCAATCCAATGGTTAAAATTGTACTTTAAAATGTTACATTGTTGTGCTAATGTCAACGCGATGAACACCCGTTGCCACAACCTTGCCATCCAGATGTAGAGAGAGAGGTTTCCTCCTTGATTTAGAAGGGAGTTTTTTTTCCATGCAGAGTTAGGGGTGTCATCAATATATGACCTTAAAGCTAATTGGGACTGTAACTGGTGACAAAGGGCTATGCAAATACAATTGGCTTGACTCAACTCTTCTTCCTCCTCCTCCTCCTCCTCCCTCTCCTCCTCTCCTCCTCCTCACTTCCTCCTCCTCCTCCTCCTCCTCCTCCTCGCCTCCTTCAGTATGTGCTAGACGTGGTGGCCAACAAGCCCGATCAGCTGGCCCCTGACCGCCAGCCCACCACCCTGATCGTGTTTCAACGACGAGGCGGCAGCCAGCAGAGTCCTGGTGCAGGACCTGACCCTGAGCATCAGAGTGGTCGACCTGCTGCAGCGTTCAGCCTGACACATGGCTTAGCGTTATGGCCTACCTTTTAGCTGAGCCTTTAGCCTGACATTTAAGACCTGTGGCTTAACATTTAGCTTAGCCTTGAGCTGAGTGAATCGCTTGGTTCGGGACTGACTGGTAAGGCCATTCAATGAGAGAATGGTAACATTGTTAACAAACAAGAAATGAAAAGTCTCTAATCAAGCCCTGCACTGTTAAACTCACTCATCTGCATCTCATTTTGAGTGAATTTCAGGATTTAACGTGAACATTAATTTGACTCCACAACAATATTGACAACTTTGTAAACAGACTTTCTACCTACAATTAAAATGTTTCCTCCTGATCTGCTGTGTTTCTTAACGTTGTGTAAGAACACAACGTTGCAACGCTCCAGTTTTCAGTGGATTTTCCTTGGTTCTTGCGGGCTTCCGGACAGGTTTGGTAATCCCGCGGGGCAGAGAGGTTGACGGGCAGGTGGGAGGTGGAGGGTGGAGCTATCCCCTGAGGACCGGCGATAAAGACCTGCCTACTCTGGAGGCCCCGAGCGATCTCCAGCTGACCAAAGGAACCGCCCACGTCAGCGTGAGTAGCCCCGCCCCCCTCCCAAGACCCATTTGATGTGATCTACTGCTGGCGTTCCTCCCAGTACTGATGAACGTGCGTGTGTGTGTGCGTGTGCGTGTGCGTGTGTGTGTAGAAGCTGTCTATCAACAGGAACAGCCCGGGTAGTAACGGTACTGAGTATGTCCTGGTGTTCCAGATCAGAGGACCAGGGATGACCCTGGCTCCCTACCTGCTCCCCTTCCGCTTCTACAATGGTTTGATACACTAATCTTTAGCATTTGTATTGCTGTCTAAGCGCCGTTTGGGTTTTCCCATAAGCAGCAGCGTTCCATCTTGTGTGTAGGTGCCCGAAAACCAGAAAACGGATGTGTCAGAGCTGGCCAGGAAAAAAGACCGGCTTAGCAGTGAGCTGGAGAAATTCAAGGAACATTCCAGAACCTGGAGGACCTGCGCAGGGAGCTCACCTGTACGTGCAAAATAGCTTATTGACGTGTATGTGTGTGTGAAGTGTGTGTGTGTGTGTGTGTGTGTGTGTGTGTGTGTGTGTGTGTGTGTTGTGTGTGTGTGTGTGTGTGTGTGTGTGTGTGTGTGTGTGTGTGTGTGTCTGGCCTTATGAAACCCTAGTTTTCCTTTAGATTAGTTAGTGCAAGTGTAATATCATTGTACTTGAAGGTGTGTGTGTGGACGTTGTGTGATGATGTATATAGGTAGCTTGCAAGGAGGTAGTCTGTCTGGAGGGAGTACATAGTGTTGCATTTAGCCTAATGGGCCTCCAAAGTGTTTTGTCATTCTTCTATAGTGAACAGTGTTGTTGTCGTCAAGGTAAATACCAGCAAGCCGCTAAGAAAGAGACTGAGCTTAAAAGTGAGCTGTCGAGGAGAAAGGTCAACGTGGCACCACTGAAATCTGTAAGATCTCCTTCCATACCACCCACATGACACCTCCATATAATGTCCATATGGAATAGCTAAGTATTTGCACTTTGTAATAGCATCTATTAGCTCCATATAATCATGTTTTAGCTCCATATATTTGCATCTATTATCTTTATATAATAGCACATATTTGCTCCATATATAAGCATCTATTAGCTCCATATGATAGCATGAATAATCTCCATATAACAGCCAGGAACCATATGATAGCTCAATACAATAGCCATCCATCATCAGCTCCATACACTACCAATGTATTTTTGGGGTCGGTGGTTTCCATTGAGATAGGACGTGTATTTTATCCCTGTCTAGGATCTCGAGATTAGGACCGCCCTCAAAGAGAAGATTGCCCAGTTGGATAGGATCCGCATGGAGCCCAGGAGAACCTGCACCATCGCAGACCCCTACAAAGGAGCCCACGACGTCCTGGGCAAGGTGAGGCTACTGACCAACTAACCAGACAACTCACTCTGTTCATGTTAATCCCCACTCTAAATAACTCTGGTCATGTTAAATACTCCTGTTGATTGACCACTTATCTAGACTGAATCCTATTCACAACACCACCATAAAAAATGTAATCACCATAAGAGTTAAGACTTCCCTATGGTGTCGCTCGGTTGGTGATTCTTAGGTTCACCTTTAGGGGAAACACAATGCATCATGGGAACAATCACCAGAAAGGTGCTCTATCTAGCTGCCACTGTAAAGCATGAGGGGGAGGAGCCTTATGGCTCTGCCTCCTCCCCTCCAGGTGGGTCACCTGGCGCTGGTGGAGGACGACGCTTCGGCCCACGTCATCTCCTGGCACATCCATGGGGACATGGACTGCCTGGTCACCGGGACGACGGCGGCGGCACGGCGGATGTACGACCAGACGGGTGGAGCCCAGCAGGTGCTGCCCCTGGACAGCATCTACGTCAACCCCACTGACAGGTGGCTAGCCACTCCCTCCTAACTACAGGGTACAGGCCTGTGTCTAGGTGGAGTAAACATAGCTCTGTGTCAATGGGTCTTTGTGGATCGAATCCACCGATACGTGTTCTATCGTGATACACTATCGTTAACCATTGATGAACGTATAGGAGATCCCATTGGTTATGTTACAATATATAGATGTTATATTTAAAGAGAATTTATGAGATTGGAGAATATAACAGATTATCATTACTGACAATGGCCCTTACAATGCACATGCTTCTTTTTTTTTTTAAAGACATTCAAAATACATTTATTAAAGGCTAATTTAAAATAGTTATGTTGAATGAAAGCAGATACGTAACAGTGGCGAATACCTTCATTGTTAAATTTTCTGTCTGGGAATCGGACGAAACTGCGAGGTAATGTTTTATCTGCTCCTGCATATGTGTCCGACCAGACAGATCGCCTGCAGAGCTTTCTTTGCTCTGGTTGGTGGTAAGTCTATTCAGTTGCACCCAGAGGCCTTTTGAGACCATTGATATTGCCGCAGGCTAACACACATTTCAAACTGATTTGGGATGTAAGACTATAAAAGCTTTGATTTGAATGGATATTTTTTTATCCTCTGCAAACAGAAATGTTTAAACACGATTCTATAGAAAATAATCCATTAGTCATAGAAAAAACCCAGTTGTTTTACTGTTTACTGCTCCTCGGTTTCATTCATCACATACTTCACTAGACGCAGCGTGGCTCTATGACTCAGTACCACCTCGTGGGAGCGCTGTGCACAGGGTCGAGGGTTCAGACTGTGAACATCTGGGTTTGTTTCAGGCCTCTTCCACACTTTGGGTGTCGCACCCCTACCCCTCCTGGGAACCCGGTGTTCGCCCGGGACCTGCTCATCTACCCCAATGACACAGAGAGCTGCAAGAAAGGTACCGTGTAACCCGGACTGCACCTTCCCATCCTGACCCAAGGGTCGCTTCACATCAGTCTGACTTTGAGGATTAACTATGGAAGCTATTATATCGTGATCAACTACATGAATACATCGCATGAACATCACCTCTGCGTAGGAGGGGTTCGGTGATCTGAATATTATATATATATATATATATATATATATATATATATATATATATATAAATCAGTGGCGGCTGGTGGTTTTTAAATGGAGGGCGGGAGGACTGCATGCCTGCTTGCACTGTTAGTGGTCTATGGTGGCATAGTATGTGAGACTCAAGTTGTTTCAGGGTGGCAGCATTGTACTTTGAAAGCTGGTGGGCAGCATGTCTTTGGCTACAAGGGCAGTAGGAAAGGATGCAAAGCCAATTAGTCAAATCAGGCCTACTCTTGATTTGTAAAACAAAATAATAAAATCTGGGCCTATCATTGGGTCTATTTTTGTCCTCAATGACTGAAGCTATTGGTTGTAATTTGGCTATGTTTATTTTCAGCTACAATTGTTTTAAGAAAATTTAAAATGCATCATGCTCTGAATCATTCGCTAACATCCTTTCCAAAATATCAAACAGAACGGTCAGAGGAGCAAACAATTAAAAGAACAACAAGAACATTATTTCACAAATATTTACATGGGCTGTATAGCCTAACATTGTCTGAGGCAAATGTGGATGTTAATGGGTGTTTCAGAATGTTGGTCATGGTGTTAAGCCAATTAAGATTGAGGGACAATACATTAATTGTCCCTCAAAACGCAAATATAAGCGAACAGAGCCGCACTGTACCGCAACGAACAGTAGCACAACGCTCGGTGGAAACGAGGCATACGACTGAGCGGGTTCGTTGGTTCTTGTAGCCTAGACGTGAGGGGATAACCCCTCCCTCCGGGGCTTCTGCTTATTGGTTCATAGCGCAGCCAGGGCTCAAGCCTATTCGTGAATAGACGTAGGCGGGAACAAGACCCCTTAGCTAGTCACCCACACTCAGAGGAGGACTTTCCTCCTCCCTCCCATTGAATCCCATGTTATTCGCCGTCTGCAACACTTTCGGGGAAATTAATGGGAGTCAATGTAGGCTGAGGGAGGAACGTCCTCCCTGAAGTAATTGTCAATAGGCAATATCGCGATAGGGGGTGCTAATGTCCCTTTACCGAGGGAGACGAACATTACATATACAAAGGCATTAAAGTAGTCATATTTAAGGGCATTAATTCATTACAGTTATCTGGACAATCTACATGTTTTATTCTCAACAATGTTAAAGCTAGGGTAGGCGATTTTTTTACTGAAATATTTAGCAAAAATGTCATAATAGCCAGTCAGCTATATGTAGGCGAAGTGCTCTGAGAATATCTGCACATCACTTTGCTCTCCCCTGCCTCTGTGTGCCCCCCCAAAAAATTGCCACCGCTCATGTATACTTTGACCAATCAGAGCGAGGCTCCGATTCTCCGTTCTTATTGGCTGTGGGACTGTCCGTCAACTTGGCACCGACGTTCATGCGTCCCTGCGTGAGCGTTCACGAGCCTAGCAGCTTATGCTAACAAGTTGCTTATGCTTACAGTTGCACTTAGTTTGCTAACTTGCTTGGCTGATACAGCTACCTTTCTACCATCTACCTATGTCTGTGAGTAAGATGTTGATGCTATATATGTTCTTATGCAGTTATCAGCACTAATGTTTAATTACCTCGGAATCGGACATGGTGTTTCGTCTTCCTATCAATGTAACTGAATTCACATGAACGCGCCTCACTGACGTGCGGAGGGAGGAGCTACAGCAGGTAGCGCGTGGGAGGGAGGGACCAGAGAGAACGCGACAGAATCTCAACGGCTGTTTTCCCCAAAATCGCATACCCTAGCTTTAAGGAGGATTTTCCTCCCTCTCCTCACTGGAGAAGCCGCCACTGATACACACGTGGACAAAATTGTTGGTACCCCTCTGTTAATGAAAGAAAAACCCACAATGGTCACTGAAATAACTTGAAACTGACAAGAGTAATAATAAATAAAAATTTACTGAAAATTAACCAATGAAAATCTGAGATTGCTTTTGAATTCTGGTTCAACAGAATAATTTTAAAAAACAACTAATGAAACAGGCCTGGACAAAAATGATCGTACCCTTAGAAAAGATTGAAATAATTTGAGCATAGGGAAATTTTAAACTAAGATCTGTCCTCTAATTAGCATCACAGGTGTCTTCAAACTTGTAATCAGTCGGTCTGCTTATTTAAAGGGTGAAAAGTAGTCTGTGCTGTTTGGTGACATGGTGTACTACCCTGAACATGGACCACAGGAAGCGAAGGAGAGAGTTGTCTCAGGAGATTAGAAAGAAAATTATAGACAAGCATATAATAGGTAAAGGCTATAAGACAATCTCCAAGCAGCTTGATGTTCCTGTGACTACAGTTGCACATATTATTCAAAAATGTAAGGTCCATGGGACTGTAGCCAACCTCCCTGGATGTGGCCGCAGGAGGAAAATTGATGACAAAATGAAGAGACGGATAATAAGAATGGTAACCAAAGAGCCCAGAACAACCTCCAAAGAAATGAAAGGTGAACTCAAAGGTCAATGTACATCAGTGTCAGATCACACCATCCGTCGTTGTTTGGGCCAAAGTGGACTTCATGGGAGACGACCAAGGAGGACACACTGTTGAAAGCAAATCATAAAAAAGCGAGACTGGAATTTGCCAAAATGCATATTGACAAGCCACAAAGCTTCTGGGAGAATGTCCTATGGACAGATGAGACAAAACTGGAGCTTACCAAGAAAAGAACACTGTCCCTACTGTGAAACATGGAGGAGGCTCAGTTATGTTCTGGGGCTGCTTTGCTGCATCTGGCACAAGGTGTCTTGAATCTGTGCAGGGTACAATGAAATCTCAAGACTATCAAGGCATTCTGGAGAGATATGTGCTGCCTAGTGTCAGAAAGCTTGCTCTCAGTCGCAGGTCATGGGTCCTCCAACAAGATAATAACCTAAAACACACAGCTAAAAACACCAAAGAATGGCTAAGAGCAAGACATTGGACTATTCTGAAGTGGCTTCTATGAGCCCTGATCTAAATCCTATTGAACATCTGTGGAAGGAGCTGAAACATGCCATCTGGAGAAGGCACCCTTCAAACCTGAGACAACTGGAGCAGTTTGCTAATGAAGAGTGGGCCAAAATACCTGTTGACAGGTGCAAAAGTCTCATTGACAGTTACAAAAATCGTATGATTGCAGTGATTGCCTCAAAAGGTTGTGCAACAAAATATTAAGTTAAGGGTAATATCATTTTTGTCCAGGCCTGTTTAATTCGTTTTTTGTTTTTTTTTTAATCTGTTGGACCACAATTCAAAAGTAATGTCTGATTTTCATTGGTTAATTTTCAGTAAATCTTTATTTATTATTACTTTTGTCAGTTTCAAGTTATTTCAGTGACCATTTTTGGTTTTTCTTTCATTAACAGAGAGGGGTACCAACAATTTTGTCCACGTGTGTATATATAGACATTTGATCAAAGGTTCAAGGCAGAGCTCTAATACAGAAATTCAAACTCCCCTGACCGAGCGATGCCAGAACGCGTTTCATCAGAGGTCCCAGAATGCAGCATTGTTTACTCTTGTTGGGGTGCATCCTCTCGCCACTTCAACCCATTCCTGACCCTAAACGCTTCCGGGCATAGGGCACCGCAGAACCAGGGGGTGTGCGTGGGACCGTTTGTGTGTGTGTGTGTGTTCGTCATTAGTTTGTGAGTAATTCTCTCCTGGGACCAGTGATGCTGTTGGACCTCTGCACACATCAAGCATCACTCCATTGCTGGGGAACAAGTGACTGCCATGTTTAGTTTTAGACTGCTATATATAAGGGTAGTTTAGTTTAGACAACAAGGTATGCAGGCTGGTCGACTTGGCCCCTGCCTTGGGCTGACGTCATTTTGCTTAGAAATAAATGGAGAAGGTCTGTTTGAAAGCCAGATGGCCAAATCAAATGAATCACATGAATGAGCTGTTTAACCCCTACCTGCTCAATAATGACCTGCTTCTGAATGGTCCAGAATTCTAATAGCAATAGGTGTTGGTGTGTCACCCATTGTGACTTCAACACGTCCATGTTGGTTTGTTTAAAAAAAAAAAGTGTATTAATCTCTCAGTGTTTAAGAATCTACTGGGAGACACCATCCTCATCGATGACCTGGACGCTGGAAACGCCTACAGAAAGAGTGTAAGTATAACAATGGATATATACCGGTACATATATTATATATTCTTACAGGAAGAGTGTATTCAGGTATATATTTATGTATGTATATATATATATATACTGGAAGAAATTTAGGATGAATTCTGTAGATAAATGTAGTTATGTACTTAATGTACGGTTCACCACGGTGGTCTCCTCAGGAGAGTGTAGTGTACGGTAACACAGCGGTAGTCTCATGAGAGTGTGGTTGTGGTCTACAGGTGGTCCAGAGCAAACAGACCCTGCCCCACCATCGCTGACCGCCGGGGCGAGCGGAGCGGATCTGGCGCAAAGGGGAAGTTTGGAGGCACCCATAACAGAGCGCCGGCCCTCAGCGCCCTGCAGGGCCGTGTGTTCGGGGCCCCTTATCCGGCCCAGTTCCACACACTCAGCAGTGTCATAGGTAACCCTTTTTTCTACAGAGGCTACCAACGTTGGCTAATGCTTTGACGTCTGGAGATATTTATGATGTGTAGAATAGATGATGAGTCGTAACAAATGAACGCTCACATGAAGTGAACCCGCTCCATTTCTCCTTTCATGGGGGAAGCAGAAGACGTTGAGGGCAGACGAAACGGTCATTCCTGAAGTGAATTTTAAAGGTGACATATTATACCACCAGGTGTGAGTGTGATTAGCCATTACAAGCCGTTTTGAACGGATGCCCTTCTGACATCACAAGCAGGCGTGTCCACCTAGATGTGTGTTGGATGGATCAGTCTACCAGCCTATCCAGTGGACTGTAGCAAACGTTGCTCATCTAGCCGTCATACAAGTGGACACCGCCACTTGTGATGTCAGAAGAGGTCGATTTTTACAAAACGGCTTGTATAGGCTAATCACACTCACACCTGGTGGTATAATATGTCATCTTTATTGGTGGATAAGATAGTTGTCACCTACGTCCAATAGCTACGGCGGTTATTCGGTGCAGTAGTATAACTGAACCGTGGCGTTTAAGGGCTGCTGTGTTTTGTAATCCATGTTTTTTTTCTGTTATCTCAGGGATCTACAAGGAATACCTAAAAGCCTTTGAGGCCAGCAAGAAAGCCAAGGAAGAACTGAACGCTCACGTCCAGAAACTTCAATCACCAAAGAATATGAAGATGAAACAGGATATGGATGAGAATAAACAGGAGTTGACGGAGATTGAGTCACAGCTCGGTAGGCTAGTCGTCAAACTAGCCGCTAAAACTATTATTACAGACCTCAGATGGCTAGTAGCCAAACTAGCCTTTCACGATTATTTCACACCACCAACGGCTAGTAGCCTAGCTCGCCGCTGATACAATGATTTCAAACCACAAGCGAATAGTAGCCAATTTAGCGGCTTAAACTCTCGACTCCTAGGGGCTGAGCAAGAGGCTACCACAGTTATTTGTAAACACACATACGGCTAGTAGCCAAGTGAGCGGCTAACATGATGATTTCACACCACAGAAGGGAAATAGCCTAGCTAGGAGCTAATTGGCTAGTTTTAGTTAGTCTCTCTTTGTGTTTCTTTGTGTCCTCAGAGGCGGACTCCGTATCAACATTGGGGAGGCGAGCTCTCAGAGAAGAGGAGGAGGCGGCCGGGGAGGCGGCCGCCCCCCCCCAGAAGAGGACCCGGGCCTCTGCACGGAGGACCCTGCAGTAGACCCCCCCCCCCCACACTGGATCTCCTGCCGCTCTGATAGCCTTTGCCTTCTGAAATTGTTTACATGCTGCACCTTGGGTCAAATGGTTTACATGCTTCAGCCAAAGATTGTTAAAGACTTTTGGCATTTTAATATGTTTATATATTAAAGTCAGATAATGCAAAAGGTAAACAGTGCACATTTAGTAAAAAAATATATACTTACATTAAATTAGTATACGTTAAATACTTTAATTTCTGTTTGCATCTGGGATTTTTTTGTATGTGTTCAATATTTTAACACAATATGTTTTGTTTGTTCTTTTCAAAGCAATATTGCATGCACCTTTTACATGTTTCTGTTTACCTTTTAAAACGTTCAGCCATAGAATTTAAGAGGCTTTGTCAAGCTTTGTTGAGTTTATTTAAAAGCAATATGATATGTTTGATGGCATTCTTGTTTCTTGATTTCATTTGTGGAACTTTTTCCCATCACATTTAAATGTTATTATTTCAGGGGAAACCATTTCCATCTTCACTTAAGAGAGATAATATACAGATTTATACAAGGGCAATCTAAAAGCCCTTTCTCTACATAAACCATCATCACAAAATCCACATCCGTATAATCCACTAAATCGCATCAGTTCGGCTCTGTAACGAACGGAGCATCCAGTAGGCCTATTTGACAGAATACACTACAAAAAGACTTCAGCAGCCTCAGCTCTGGTGTTATGTAGAATAAACGTCTAAAATAATTGTGTTGTGGGGTGGGGAGAGCAGTCGTGGGGGGGAGGTGTCTCCTATCAGGGGACGGAAAAAGGCATCTTGTCATATAGTCGGGTAGTGAGGCCCGGACGTCACAGCACGGAGACTCTGGTCCGGGATTGTTTCTATACTGGAAACTGAACGCAAAGCCACGGACAAGAGCGAGGACCTTATTCTACTTTCTCTGTTAGATAATAACCAATCGATTTCAGGCAATGATGAATCATCTCACTCGTTCACCTGTGTTAATTAAATATCTCCCTATTTACTTGGGCCTATTCATCATTACTTTCTCAGTTATTTGCGCAACGCCGTTTCAGTACAACATGTTTCAAGGGAGCGCTTATTCTGGAGGGGAGCCTCGACATCGAAACAAGTGAGTTCTATTTATTATGTTACCATGTGTACTCCTATTGTACGTCTTTTCATATTAAACGTTTTAGTGCCATTTGAAATTGGCGGGGGGAAAAAAGTTGCGCGACAGAACGATCCTTGACAGGACTGCAAAATTAGACCGGGAGTTGTACTCATCAACGTCCAACTGACCTTATCTATCTACAGAAACTGGTGCGCTCATGTCGTGCACAAGAACGTGAGCGGTGCGGTGCTGAGCGGCACGGAGGTGTTCGTCCAGCCGGAGCACAGGCCGTGCCCGGGGAGGTACCCGGACTGCGCTCAACAGCAAGGGTAAGTTTCCGTTCAATTAAGCTGTAGGCCTACACTTCAGTTGACTTTTCTTCTCATCCGAGACAACAATTTACTTTTGTTAATCTATTTCAGGTTGTCTTGTTAATGAGAGAATTGATTCCTCACTTATTATTTTCTTGGGCTTAGAAGTTGGCACTTCAATTCAGTCTCAAGATTGTAGTTGGATTTGGAATGATAAACGGGTTTCCATCATTGGCAATTTGGACACTTCCTGCAGATCAAACCATCGCTGCATGCGTTAAAATAATAATACATTTTAATTTTTAATTCACTTTACATCAACTTAATGACCTCAAAGTGCTTTTCTTAAAAGATGTGTTTTTAGGCCTGTTTAAATAGAATCCAGAGTCTGTGGGGCCCTTAGATGGTGAGGGAGAGCATTCCTCAGACTCGGTGCAGCTGAGCAGAAGGCGCGTTATGCGCTGGCTCGGGACACTCTCAGGAGAGTCATCCTATCCTATAATAAGAATCCTAACCACGCAATATTTTAGTGAACCCTTCTTGCGGTCATTTTTGATTTCCCGACGAGAGAAAATAGATCCACTGCCAATCGAATGACTTAATGATGATGACTAGTCCAAATTTAGCGAGATGGAAGGTTTGAAACTTTATATCTGTAGTAAAGCCTCTTCATATTAGCCTACTTAATATTAACAGGGCAAAATTGGACGAATAAGTTCTTTAACATCCGACAAAATCTTCATGATCTATTCCTATATTAATATATGAATGAATTACATGTACCACGTGGATATTTTACATTGTGCATTGTACGTTGTAACTATACACTGTATTGACCATCACACGATTTGATGTGGCATCAGCCAGCGGAGACACTTCCGGCCGACCTACAAGATCGGCTACAGGCAGCTGACAGAGCTGGAGTGGAGGTGTTGTCCAAGTTACCAGGGTTACGACTGCAGCGAGCCGAAGGGTGGATCTCCACGGCAACCCCCGGCCGCCCCACACCGAGCCCCCGGTAACAGATCCTATGCATTATTTTTTTTTATCTTTTATCTTACTGTGTACTATTGTTCAGTCCTTTTTAATCAGTGATGGTTTACAAATACACGTCATTAAGGAACAGGTAGTAGGTGTAAGAGGGCATCTTGTTCAAGGACTGGACAGGGGTTTGAACCCATTATAACATCCTTGAAAAAAAGGATAAAAAAGGTCCAACATTTTTTCAAATATATCCTAAATAATTCGATGATATAAAATTAGACTCAACTTATTGTGTTTTTACTATAGTACAACAGCATGCCATTGATATCCAGAAGTGCATAATCTAAGTGCACAAGTCATCCATGTCCTCTCTTATCCCAGCGGACCGGGCCAGCCTCAGGTCGGGGGCAGCAGCCACTCTTGGGGTGCAGGCTGAGCCCAGAGGGTCGGGGGGCCCAGGACAGCCCTCCACGCTGCAGCGCATGGAGGAGGACATCCAGCGTCTGTCCCAGATGGTGCTGGACATGCAGGCGGCCATGACGGCACTGAGCTCGGGGTCTGCGTCTGGGCCTCCAGGAGGACGCCAGCAAGATGCTGGTGACGCTGCTCCATGAGCGGCGCCCGCCAAGTGGCGCCCGGGGCGGGGACACCGAGATGTTCCAGCTGCAGGGCTCTCCTGTGGCACGACCCACCACACGAGGACGAGGTGCTGGGCAGGATCAACCAGTGTGGACACGTGGAGACCAAGGCAACGCCCTGGACGAGCTCCAGGGCGGGTGGACCACCACGATGGGCAGCTTCGTCTGCTGATGGAGGTCTCGCAGGCTCCGCCGGCCACTCCCCCCTTATCCTCTTCGTCTTCTTCTCCTTTCGTCTCTCCGTGTTGTGTGGGCGGAGACACGCCCCTGCGAGCCTACGTGGACGAGAAGCTCGGAGCTCTGAGAGATGAGCTGATGGAGGGCATGGAGGTAAAGATGGCCGACTTGAAGAACTCCTGCGACTATAAGATGAATGTCGGTCCAGAAAGAGTCGGAGGCACAGGAGAACAACTACC
>OLKM01004669.1:10000-20749 GCA_900291075.1 Melanogrammus aeglefinus | reverse complement strand
ATCAGTATATGACATCCCCCTCTTAACTTGGATCAGACACTTACAATGTCAATCAGAAACCTTAAATCAATACCATGGTATTGTAATTAAAAAACTACAGTTTGAGCTCTAGCTTATAATCAACTTCACTCTCTAAGAAAAACTTTTCACTTGTAACTTAGGTAAATGAACTCCTTTTATCTTGGAATAGATTCTCTTTATTACTTCTTCGAATTTCCGCATTACCCATTGAGCATTAACTATTCACCCAAGGTAGTCTATTTTTTATAAAACTGCAAACTACCTCAGTTAAACAAGACGGTCAACTCCGTTATTTCCATCTAAGCAAATTTAATTAAATTTCATTTGCCACTGTTAATTAAATACGATACACATAGTCTTTCGAGACTCTCGGAGGCTTCCTTTGGCCTCTGAGGTCTCCGGGACAGTGTAGTGCATGTCCGTCGGAGCATCAGCTGGCCACTGGAAGCTAGTGACGTGATGAGTTCATGGCTGCTGTTGCGCGGTAGATCTGGTGCGCTCTTGCGATACTTCGCGTCGTGCTGGCTTGTGAATGTACTATCTTTCACGTAGTTTGTGTATCTCGGCTGGTAATCCTTGAGTCTCCCTCCGGGATGATCTACAGTCACTTTGGTTGCCGATGCTTGTTTGTTGGTATCTTGTGTGTGGTGTTTTGTTGTGAAGTTTGTGCTGACTTTGTCCCCATTTTCTTGGTTTTATGTCATGCACTGTGTTGTCTCCCACAGCCCACATCAGAAGTGCTACCGCTTTTCTCCGATAGTCTGCGTAAAGTTGTCTGTACTGTTTTTGTCCTCCATCTCGGTCTGCAGTCTAAAGTCCATGAGATGTTGGTGTTAATTCTCAGTGTCAGCTTCCCTCTCAATTTTTCTGGTTGAATAAGAGTTCGGCTGGACTCTTTTCCTCTGTGGTGTTGTGCGCAATTCCCCCAGATACAACTGTGACGTATCGCCTGAAGTTCTTTTCTGCCATTCCAATCCGGCAGATTGCGCGATTCTGATTCGTTTCACATGAGCGAGCTGTTCTGGCCGCTCGCGACTTCGCCGTTTGCTTGGGGCCCATTTTGGTGTTGTTTTGACAGATGTACAATTCCTTTCTCTGCACCAGTATTCAACGAAACCTCGTCGGACTTGAACTGTGGCCGCGTTGTCCAGAATCTTAGTGTCATTGGAAGTCCGTGTCGGCTGCTGAACATATTGTTCTCCGAGGCTGTCGAATGACACTTTGTCAGTTGTCGTAGAGGTAAGAATTCAATAATTCATTAAGTACCCTGCTGCTGATAATAGTCCAACTGCGACTTAGAATCGATGTATTTGATGGCAAAGGCCGCGAGGTTAAATCAACAGCTAGAGCCTGCCATGGCCCTTCGGGAAGTGTAGTTGGTCTTGAGTGGTTCGGATGTGCGTCTTCTGGGCCGTGACGTGATCTGACACCCGTTGCTTATTTGACATTATTGCAATTTATTTCTTCTCCGCCGCCTCTATCCATACCTGGCCACCCACTCTAGTTATGTCAGGTTGTGAGATGATGCTGTTTTGTGCCCCACTATGCCAAATGGTCCTTTATGGCCCAGCGAGCGTAAGCGCTCTCGTGAGCGTTAGAAGTGCTGGGAAGCTCACAATGCGGTGTCCCCCTCAGAACTATTGTATCCTATTACGCACAGTTCAGCTGCAGTAAGGTGGCATATGGCAATACATTTCTCTAAAGTGTCCTTGTCTTTATGGCCTCTCTAACCCGTCGTTCAGCATCAGGGTCGGTCCACCTCTTTGAGGCTTCATTCCACACTCTCTCGCTGTCATTGCCCTGGGGGTGGCATTCACCGCAACGAACCGCACATATTCCTTCCGCTTCGTGTGGCGTGGTTTTCACTTGAGGGCTGTTTCCCCCAATCAGCACTCGACAGTGAGTCCGCAATATGTTTTTCTTGCCAGCCACACATGCACCACCTTGAAGTTGTAATGGTTGTAGCCGCAGAGACTCCATCTCTCCACCCGGGCACAGGGTTTTTGAGCGCGGGCTGTAGATTTGTCCTCCAGCGGCTATAGATCAGTCACAAGCTCAAACAGTCGCTACGTACACATAAGGTGGTGCATTAACCGTTCACAAGCCCACACACAACAGCTAAGGCCTCCTTCTCACGGTTTGAGAGTACCTTTTTTTTCACAGTCCACTCAAGCTCCGACTGACGTAGTAGTATCGATCGAACCTCTCGCCCTAGTTGACTCTGCACAAGCACAGCACCTGAAGGCCAACAGGGCTCCGCATCTGCGATGACTTGTGTAGGTGCGTCTTTGTCGAAGAATGCCCAGAGTTCCCAGCCTTTGCCAGTGCCCTTTCAGCTCACTGAACGCTTTTCCTCTGTTGTCTTCGCCGAACACGAACCTTCGTGTCTCTTTTATCGATCAGACGTCGTCAGAGGTTGCTGACCACGTAGCAGGATGTTCAGAAGTACGTGAATGAATCTGCTGTCATAGGAACACCTAGATACCAGACAAGAGATAATCTCTCAACTATCCGCGCACTGATGTACTGTCAGCTCTCTGGGTCTTCAGCTATCGCCGTCTGACTCTCACTCTGCAGTCGGACCGGATACTCCGCTGTCTGTCCCAAGCAAGTATTCCCATGAAGACCAAACGATCCATGTTGAACTCACACTTGTCTTCCATTCAAGGGTAAGTCCACACTGTTGTAGTCGCTCCATGACAGCATGCAAACGCTGATGATGTGTCTCTGGATCCGCAGCGTGAACAACGATATTCGTTCCGAGATGTTTTCGACACCCTCTATTCCAGCGAGTGCCGAGGCGATTTCGTGTTGATTATTGCTGCGCTGGCCGAAGACACGCGCCATAAGATCAGCCGCTTGTATCTTGTATTACTCCGTTGTGTATGGCGAATGGTTGTGGATCTGACGGGAGGCTGGGGTTAGTTTCTAACTGGTGGTTAGCCCCATTTCAGGTCCAGTTTGCTGAAGACTTTGGATCCATTCAATTTCCCTGCAGGATTTCTCCACTGTTGGGAATGGGAATACCGCTCCGTATGATGGCTTGGTTGGCCTGACGCATGTCTAAGCACAGTCTTATCTCTGAGTTTTGCTTTCGGCACCATGACAACTGGGTTGACCCACGGGGTCGGTCCGCTGACCTCTCTTCATAATGTCCATATTTAACAGCTCTTTAATTTTTGTTTTCCACCAGGTCCCCTCAGGTTAAACGGTATCCGCCGTAAGGGCTGAGCTACCGGCTGGATGTCGGGGTTGATGTAAAGACTGATTTGTTTGGTGTTCAGCTTTCCTACACCCTGGAAGACGTCTGGATACTGTGATCGCATGGACTGTTTCAGGTCTTGCACTGTAGCTATGTCTGTGCCAATTCGCAATACTCCCAATTTCGTGGCGGTGTCCCTGCCTAACAGTGACTCCCCATGTCCCTGAATGACTGTGAATTTCAACTTGCTCGCTTAGCGTTTCCGACCGTTACCCTCACATTTAAAAGCCCCTTTACGGGTAGTGGCTGGTTGGAGGAGTATGCGTATAGTTTCCTCTCTTTACCCCACCACATATGAGACGGCAACTAGGATTTTCTGCTTCTTTAACTTTTCCCACTGTGCCCTCGTCCACTACGTACATGTAGCCCCAGAGTCAATCAACATGTTCAGATGTACCCCCTCCAGGCACATATCCAAGCTGTTCTGTGCTGAGCCATCCATACCACAAAAGGCGTATCGGCTTTGGTTCTGTAAACGTTATTAACCGTTTGTTGTTTTTAGATTTCACAACTTTTGAAAAGTGGTCTTTCCCGTCACGTTAATGGCCTTTTTCCGCCCTAGCGGGACAACTAGAGTCCCTGCCAAAGTGACCCGTGTTGCCCACATCTGTAGCAACGTTGCTCCCAACCTTACTTGTTTGCTGGCTTTGGTTTTTTTTGAAATTTTCGCTCCCGCGCTTTTTGCCCTATGTGATCTCACCGTCTCAGTCTTTCTCCGTTGCGCTCCCTCCTGCGACGGAGACATTTGTTGCTCAACCCGCTCACACACAGCAGCATTGCCACCTTCCAAGGCAAGCGTACGAGAGTGAGACCGTTTACGTTCCGCTCGAGCAGCCTTCGACGCACGTGTCGATGAGCACCTCGCCATCACCCGCATCTCGTATCTGGTTGTCCGTGTCCGCCCCAAATTGCACAGTCCCTTCCGCTTGCCCTGAGTCTCTGTCACAAATATGCTGGCCACAGTCCTCTGCATGCCTGCTGTGTACTGCTCTGCGTGAAACTCTTGCCGCGCAAATGTAACATTTACCCTGGGCACAGAAGTAGTCGTCCAGAGCCAACACTGCGCGTCCCAATAATCCGCTGGTTCCCCTGTATCAGGTAAAGGTCAAGAAAAATGTCCTGGACATCTGGTCCGGCATGGTGCAAAAGTAATTGCCCTCCTTCGTTGTAAGTCGCTGCAGGTGTATCTTCGCCGGACAATGAGTCCCTTTTCCGTCGCATACGAGTTCGAAGGCCGTTAGCCCATCTCGTCATCTCGCCGCCTAGGCGTTGCTGGATCCGAGAAGCAGTCGAACATAAAAGTTTCCACTTTATCCAATCCTCTTTTCTTTTTCCACGCGTAGTCGCTATCTCGTCGCCAATGTTACATTCTATACTGTTTACTTACTTTTCAGGATTAAACCTATGAATTTTAACAAGCGAATTCACCATCAATCACTCACGAGACCGTTTCAACCATGTGTGTCCTTTCCTTATCAACACTTCAACTCCCGCGCATAGTCTTTCCGGTGTGTAACATCTCAACACATTCCGGAGTGTGCAACAAATATATATGTCCCACATTACTGCATGGTAATCAGTATATGACACCCTGCACTGCTGGTGTGTGTGTGGTGTGTGTGTGCGCGTGCTTGCGTGTGCGCGCGTGTGGGTGTGTTTAAGAGAACAGCGACCGATGCGTGATTAAAAGTAACTCAATAGAGTGGGGAAAAACAGCCCAATGCTGCACAGCGTGGCCTGAACGGCCTCCAACGCTCCGGCGTCAACTTAAATCAATGAGACCAACTGAAAACGAAGAAGTTATGAAACTAAAACTGTGATTCTGATTACAGTTTAAATGATATCGAGGCGGAAGACCTCAGCCTTCACTGTCTCTCGGCGAACCTTGCGCTGGGACACCAGAGGTTGATGGCTTGGGCGCCCAGCTCTATGAGCTGAACAGCAGGATCCTCTCGCAATGTTTGATGCTTTGGACAGTGTTTACGGTGACCGCTTGAATTGCACGCTCTCAATGGTGTACCATGCAACTAAAATACTATGTCGTTTCCCTCGGGGTTCACAGTCCAGGACGCAGTGAGAGAAGGGGGAGGACTGTGTTGGCTTGCATCCGCACAACTCCGCCACTAAGGGGCCGGTGTCTCAACAGAAAGAATATCCAAGACACAAAGTTAATTATTAACAATTATTGGAAGAGATATATTAATAAAGAAACTAAAATTTAGTAGACCGCTTCACGAGTTTGCGTGTCATCTCTGCGCGAGGGCCA
The DNA here is from genome assembly GCA_900291075.1 of Melanogrammus aeglefinus. NCBI lineage: Eukaryota > Metazoa > Chordata > Actinopteri > Gadiformes > Gadidae > Melanogrammus > Melanogrammus aeglefinus. The sequence goes on along the minus strand of OLKM01004669.1, from coordinate 15,200 downwards.
TGGCTAATTCCGCTCTGTATCGTTCCAATTTTAGTAAATATGTGATACCGGAGGTAACACATTGATGGCTGAGCTGCTTGGGTGTTGTATATACTACCAGCTACTACAAACAAATGAAATTTCTCTAATGGTTCGGTTAAAATGAAAATACACTGCAATATATCAATATCACCATACATGAGCAATAATAGATCAATATACAGGTCCGATTATGGTGTATTAGGATATTATATTTATTTCTAAACATGCTCACCATTAAATAAAAAGTAAATGGTTGGAAAAACAAATAAAGTGGACGGCTGAATGAAAAGCGCACTGCATTGCTTAACAATGCAGAAATGTAAAAGGCTCAAATCTATGGCCCGCTGCCTGCTGCTGTGTGTGTGGTGTGTGTGTGTGTGTGTGTTAGTGTGTGTGTGTGTGTGGTGTGTGTGTGTGTGTGTGTGTGTGTGTGGTGTGTGGTGTGTGTGGTGGTGTGTGGTGTGTGGTTTGTGTGGTGTATGTGTGTGTGTGGTGTGTGCTCAACAGCAGGATCCTCTCGCTATGTTTTGATGCTTTGGACATTGTTACGGGTCACACGCTTGAATTGCACGCTCTCAATGGTGTACATGCAACTAAAATACTATGTCGTTCTCGGGTTCACAGTCCAGGACCGCAGTGAGGAGAAGGGGAAGGACTGTGTTGCTCTGCATCGCACACCGACTCCGCATCTAAGGGGCCGGGTGTCTCAACAGAAAGAATACCCAAGACACAAGTATTATTACATTATTGGAAGAGATAATATTAATAAGAAACTAAAATTTAGAACGCTTCACGAGTTTGCGTGTCAATCTTCTGCGCGAGGGCCATGCTAATCTTCTCTGTTATCGTTCCAATTTTAGTAATATGTGATACACGGAGAGGTTTAACACATTGATGGCTAGATCCTGGGTGTTCTATATACCTCTACTACAAACAATGAATTTTCTCTTAATGGTTTCGGTTTATTAATGAAAATGCACTGCCAATACAATACAATACATAGCAAATAATAGATCCAATATACAGGTCAAGTTATTGGTGTCATTAGGATATTTATATTTATTTTCTAAACATATGCTCACCATTTAATAAAAAGTAAATGGTTGGGAAACAAATAAAGTGACGGCTGAATGAAAAAGCGCAATGCATTGCTAAAAATGTCAGAAATGTAAAGGTCAAATCTATGGCCCTGCACTGCTGGTGTGTGTGTGTGTGTGTGTGTGTGTGTGTGTGTGTGTGTGTGTTGTTGTGTGTGTGTGTGTGTTTGTTGTGTGTGTGCGCGCGCGCGGTTGCGGTATGTGCGCGTGTGTGGGTGTGTGTTTAAAGAGAACAGCGACAGGGTGCGTGATTTAAAAGTAACTCAATAGAGTGGGGAGAAAAAACAGCCCAATTCTGGCAACACTGCCTGAACGCCCTCTACGCTCCGGCGTCAACGTAGATCAGTGAGACCCAACTGAAAACGAAGCCGGTTATGAAACTTAAAACCTGTGATTTCTGTTTAAAGTTTAAATGATATCGAGAGCGGAGGACCTCACCTTCCACGTTCTTGGACCCTTGTCGTGGAGACCTTGCGCTGGGACACCAGATAGGTCGTTGTATGCCTTGGCGCGCAGCTCTATGAGCTCAACACAGGACAGGACTTCCTCTACGCTCTTATGTTTGATGCTTTGGACAGTGTTACGGGTCACACGCTTGAATTGCACGCTCTCATGGTGTTACAATGCAACTAAAATACTATGTTCGTTCTCGGGTTCACAGTCTCAGGACGCAGTGAGAGAAGGGGAGGACTGTGTTGGCTGCATCGCACAACTCCGCCACTAAAGGGCCGGCTGGTGTCTTCAACAGAAAGGACATACCAAGACACAAAGTTATTATTACAATTATTGAAGAGACAATATTAATAAGAAACCAAATATTTAGAACGCTTCACGAGTTTTAGTGTGTCATCTCTGCGCGAGGGCCATGCTAATCTTCTCTGTATCGTTCCCAATTTTAGTATATGTGATACCGGAGGTGACACATTGGATGGCTAGATCCTGGGTGTTTGTATATACCTCTACCTACAAACAATGAATTTTCTCTTAATGGGTTCGGTTAAATGAAAATGCACTGCCAATACAATACATAGCGAATAATAGATCAATATACAGGGTCCAGTTATGGTGTCATTAGGATATTATATTTATTTTCTAAACATGCTCACCATTAATTAAATAAGTAATGGTTGGAACACAATAAAGTGGGACGGCTGAATGAAAAGCGCTCAGGCATTGCTAAAATGCAGAAATGTAAAAGGTCAAATCTATGGCCCTGCACTGCTGGTGTGTTGTGTGTGTGTGTGTGTGTGTGTGTGTGTGTTGTGTGTGTGTGTGTGTGTGTGTGTGTGTGTGTGTGTGTGTGTGTGTGTGTGTGTGTGTGTGTGTGTGTGTGTTGTGCGCGGCGCGCGCCGCGCATTGTGCGCGTGTGTCGGTGTGTGTTTAAGAGAACAGCGACAGGTGCGTGATTAAAAGTAACTCAATAGAGTGGGGAAAAACAGCCCAATCTGGCAACACTGCCTGAACGCCCTCACGCTCCGGCGTCAACGTAAATCAATGAGACCAACTGAAAACGAAGCCGGTATGAAACTAAAACTGTGATTCTGTTTAAAGTTTAAATGATATCGAGGCGGAGGACCTCACCCTCCACGTTCTTGGAGACCTTGCGCTGGGACACCAGAGGTTGATGGCTTGGGCGCCCAGCTCTATGAGCTCAGCAGCAGGATCCTCTCGCTATGTTTGATGCTTTGGACATTGATTCTGTTTAAAGTTTAAATGATATCGAGGCGGAGGACCTCACCCTCCACGTTCTTGGAGACCTTGCGCTGGGACACCAGAGGTTGATGGCTTGGTCGCCCAGCTCTATTAGCTTCAGCAGCAGCAGGATCCTCTCGCTATGTTTGATGCTTTGGACAGTGTTACGGTGACACGCTTGAATTGCACGCTCTCAATGGTGTACATGCAACTAAAATACTATGTCGTTCTCTGGGTTCACAGTCGCAGGACGCAGTGAGAGGAAGGGGAGGACTGTGTTTGGCTGCATCGCACAACTCCGCCACTAAGGGGCCGGTGTCTTCACAGAAAGAATACCCAAGACCACAAAGCATTATTATTACAATTATTGGAAGAGAGATATATTAATAAGAAAAATAAAATTTAGAACGCTTCGCGAGTTTGCGTGTCATCTCTGCGCGAGTGCCATGCTAATCTTCTCTGTATCGTTCCAATTTTAGTATATGTGATACCGGAGGTAACACATTGATGGCTAGATCCTGGGTGTAGTATATACGTCTACTACAAACAATGAATTTTCTCTAATGGTTCGGTTAAATGAAAATACACTGCAATACAATACAATACATAGCAATAATAGATCAATATACAGGTCCAGTTATGGTGTCATTAGGATATTATATTTATTTTCTAAACATGCTCACCATTTAATAAAAAGTAAATGGTTGGAAACAAATAAAGTGACGGCTGAATGAAAAGCGCAATGCATTGCTAAAAATGCAGAAATGTAAAAGGTCAAATCTATGGCCCTGCACTGCTGGTGTGTGTGTGTGTGTGTGTGTGTGTGTGTGTGTGTGTGTGTGTGTGTGTGTGTGTGTGTGTGTGTGTGTGTGTGTGTGTGTGTGTTGTGTGTGTGTGTGTGTGTGTGTGTGTGTGTGTGTGTGTGTGTGCTCAACAGCAGGATCCTCTCGCTATGTTTGATGCTTTGGACATTGTTACGGTCACACGCTTGAATTGCACGCTCTCAATGGTGTACATGCAACTTAAAATACTATGTCGTTCTCTGGGTTCACAGTCCAGGACGCAGTGAGAGAAGGGGGAGGAACTGTGTTGGATGCATCGCACAACTCCGCCACTAAGGGGCCGGTGTCTCAACCAGAAAGAATACCCAAGACACAAGTTATTATACAATTATTGGAAGAGAATATATTAATAAGAAACTAAAATTTAGAACGCTTCACGAGTTTGCGTGTCATCTCTGCGCGAGGGCCATGCTAATCTTCTCTGTATCGTTCCAATTTTAAGTATATGTGATACCTCCGGAGGTAACAATATTGATGGCTAGATCCTGGTGTTCTATATACCTCTACTACAAACAATGAATTTTCTCTAATGGTTCGGTTAAATGAAAATGCACTGCAATTACAAATACAATACATAGCAATAATAGATCCAATATACAGGTCAAGTTATTGGTGTCATTAGGATATTATATTTAATTTTCTAAACATGCTCACCATTTAATAAAAAGTAAATGGTTTGGAAACAAATAAAGTGACGGCTGAATGGAAAAGCGCAATGCATTGCCTAAAAATGCAGAAATGTAAAAGGGTCAAATTCTTGGTCCCTCTGCACTGCTGGTGTGTGTGTGTGGTGTGTGTGTGTGTGTGTGTGTGTGTGTGTGTGTGTGTGTGTGTGTGTGTGTGTGTGGTGTGTGTGTGTGTGTGTGTGTGCTGTGTGTTTGTTTGTGTGTGTGTGCCGCGGCGCGCTGTGCATGGCGTGCGCGTGTGTGGGTGTGTGTTTAAGAGAACAGCGACAGGTGCGTGATTAAAAGTACTCAAATAGAGTGGCGGAAAAACAGCCCAAATCTGGCAACACTGCCTGAACGCCCTCCACGCTCCGGCGTCAACGTAGATCAATGAGACCAACTGAAAACGAAGCCGGTATGAAACTAAAACTGTGATTCTGTTTAAAGTTTAAATGATATCGAGGCGGAGGACCTCAACCTCCACGTTCTTTGGAGACCTTGCGCTGGGACACCACAGAGAGTTGAGATGCCTTTTTGGCCGCCCAGCTTCTATGAGCTCAACAGGCAGGATTCCTCTCGCTATGTTTTGATGCCTTTGGACAGTGTTACGGTCACACGCTTGAATTGCACGCTCTCACACTGGTGTACATGCATACTAAAAATACTATGTCGTTCTCGGTTCACTAGTCCAGGACGCAGTGAGAGAAGGGGAGGAATGTGTTGGCTGCATCGCACAACTCCGCCAACTAAGGGGCCGGTGTCTCAACAGAAAGAATACCCAAGACACAAGTTATTATTACAATTATTGGAAGAGATATATTGATAAGAAACTAAAATTTAGAACGCTTCACGAGTTTGCGTGTCATCTCTGCGCGAGGGCCAT
>OLKM01004669.1:0-5000 GCA_900291075.1 Melanogrammus aeglefinus | reverse complement strand
AGAGCATATTTATTGGAATTAGCTGTAAACCAAACAAAATTGCATCCATCAACAACTTAACTGCCTCAGGAAAACTGGCACTTCAAACTCAAAAATTAAATGACAGTGCATTAAATTAACCCTTACATAAGTAAAAGTAAAAGTACTGGTCTAAAAATCTACTTAAGTAAAAGTAAAAAGAAGCTGATTTAAAATGATCTTAAAGTACAAGTTACTAGTTACTTTTTAAACAGCGGGAGGGGGCGGGGATCTCTTCTGTGTAGGGCATTATAGACAAGGGGATATCAATCTCAAACTAGTTTTGTTTAATTAATGCAACACCTTTACAAATGAAAGTGTAAAAAATTAAACAAATCAGTCACCACACATGAATGGATGCATACTGTTGTCATTATAACTTTAGAATACGTTTTTAAAAAACCAATTTGGAGCAAGATTTCAACATCATCATCAGAAGACAACAGCATCGATACAGAAACCTTGGTCTAAATGATACAATTTTCAAGAGATAAGTAGGCTAGCCTTAAGCTCCGTTTTCAGCAACATGGACGTAACTAAACAAGAAGACAATTATTTGTGTCTGAAGAGAGTTTTATTTCTCGTAGCAAAACTTTGCAAATTTCAATGAAAATTCAGGGCTAACAGTCCTTAACCTTTGTAAACAGGTATAAGCTTAATGCACTACATTATCATCCCCCTTCAGCTTTGATGGATGTTTCCTCCGTAAACAAATGTTTTAATCATGTAAATCAACATTGTTCGTTCATTAAAACACAGCGCAATTTAAAATACTAACAATTCATTAGCTTAAATTTCAAATCACATTTTGTCTTTTACATTATATAAATTGACAGTACTGAGCGCCGTCCATATGGTAAATACATTGACTCTGCCATAGGAAAGCATACCTCCAGTCTTTTCCATACATAGACCATTGTGTGGCGCGGCGCCACAGAATCAAACATCGAGCGCAAACGAATTGATTCTGTCTTTTTTTTTTTTATTTTTTTATAACGCGACGATTTTTGAAATTCTATAAATCGTTCGTCCCATTTATCTCCGCATAACACTCGTTCTCCCTGTCATTCTCGTACACACACACACACACACACACACACACACACACACACACACACACACACAACACAACACACACACACGGAGCGAGGAGCGACGATGTGGCGGCTCGTATGAGGGCCCCGACCAGCCCTGAGTGTGAGAGGCTGGAGGCCGTTGGTAAGAGGCCCAGGCCTGATACTGAGACTCCGGTGTTGGAGGCATGCTGGTATGGGGAACTCAGCACGAGATTGAGAACGGCTGGAGCTGGACGGTGGTTGGTTGGGTACCAGCTCTGTGATTGAGACACAGGACTGGGTGTTGACACTGCTCACAATGGGCTAGGTCAGATGAATAGGGGAAAGGAACAGTCCAAACCATCATCTCCTTCCAGCGTCTTCGCTGGAAACCTGAGTTGGCGTCGGCGTCGCCGAATCACCGCCTCACCCTCACGGTTGTCAGGTTCCTCGGAACCCAGATCTGCAATGCCCATGTGGAACCCGCTCAGATGTCCAGGGCTCCTCAGGAGGGATTCCTCTGCCACGTGGACCCTGCTGAAGGAAGCTCCACACCCTTGAAGCAGAGAATTGCGGTCGGCCCTCTTACTGCCGATCCTGCAGCCTATTTGGGGGGGGGATCAGAGTTTTTCACATTGTTTTTTAGTCATTATACGGTTTGAAATGCATGTGCTATGAATTTATTAGTCCTTTTGAAGGGAATATATGAAGCAGTAAAAATTAACCTCAACGACAGAAGCAGACATGTTGCATTATTTTATGGTCACCAGTAACCAGGTTGGTGCTTTGCAGGATTTGTTGGCAAATCCTCAATTAATTGTTTATATGACCATACGTCATGACAATAGCCTGAGGAATTGCAAATGTCCTCCCTTAGGGTTCTTTTGGTCTATTTCTGCCTTCCCTTGGAAACTCCTTGAAAAGCTCAGTGCAACACACCTCAGAGACCCGTGTAATCGGGTCTATGGCAGCCTTGGCCATGAACCACTGAACAATCTGCGAAAAGCAAGATAATATAACTAACATTGTGGTGTGTACTGTAACACACAATGTGTGTGTTTGTTTTTGTGGGTGTGTGTGTGTATATATATATATATATATATATATATATTATATATACCCCTGGTTATGTTCATACAAATGTACAAACACACTTTTACACACATATATGTACAAGTATATTAATGTATATATACACACACCATTAAAGGGTATGTGTATGCAGTTAAATTACACTGAACACACAAGCTACACACATCTACTTGAAAGCTGATTTTTTGCAGGTACCTCTCGGCTTGCTTGTTGGCCCTGGAGGCAGAGCCACTGCGTTTTCCGAGAAGCTCTCCATGGCCCTGGCAAGTCGTCTTCTTATTTCTTAGGAGTACTTTGTTTGGGGACTTGTCGAATTCCATCCAGGCTGGAGTAACAACCTCAGTATATCTGCTATTTCTTGGTTCGAAAGAGCAGTTATCGTCCGGTTGAGGGCTGACAAGTACCCCTGCCCAAGGCCATCGACTGCCTCCCATCCGGGAATGCCTCTGGGATCACCCGACTATCCGCATATGAAATGAAAAAAAAAACAGTTTTGGTATCGCAAATTAAGAGAAAACTGAAGGAATAAGCATTTCTATTGTCACAGACCATTAGCTACTTTAGCCGGAGTTCAAGTGATAGGCCCACTGTCCTCAATGGGGAGCTGACAGGACTCTGAGATGCACCCTTCAACTTTCAGCCGTCAAGGTTCCTAAAGGAATTTGAAAGAAGTGAATGAGAGTACAGTGACGGTGAATTTGTTTGTGCCATGTAACACAAGGAATTACCCTTATCAAATTAGATTTACAGTGAAACATGTTCCTGATAGATAGGTTCGCGAACCCGACCCTGATAAGCGGTAACGAGAGGAGGATGTTCTGATTTAGATTATCAAAGGGCTATCCATCATTACCTGAGAAGAAGAAGGGAAAAAGAATATCAGTGGCCTGCTGAGGTATGTCTCATCCGGAAACTCATCCTCCTGAACTTAACTCCGGCCCTCTGGCAGGTTGGCGCCAATTGGCGTCAGGCGCACTCAGCAGAATCTCCTCTGTTGGACTGGGCCAGCAATACTCCACGCAATAAGCTCACCTGCCCAATAAGTAGTCACCAGGAAAATAAGATTGAGTAAGAAGAGAGTGAGGTAACCATCATGCATCTGGCAGTTTGGGCATTAATAGAATATTGTTCAGCATCTGTTCTTTTGTTGCCATGAGAATCTTACCGGTAGGTTTACCCGGGGGTGTAAACTCTTGAAGAAGTGCACTTCCCAGGACTCTGTTGCTGAGGGCGTTCACACTGGACATCAGACGAACACCATAAATTCGAGTTTGTGACGTGACACTCATATTCAGAGCCTGCTGGGCCCGATTGATGTTCCATCTGGACAACCCCTCCAGCATATACATTTGCGTGTGCAGAGCATTACATCTCCACCCTGGCAAGAAAAAGGTATTAACGAAAACGAAAAAAAAGAATGTTAAAACAACTTGCATTTACATTAAGGCCCAATCCCATTTCTACCCCTACCCCTTCCCTTCCTTCCCACCTTCAAAACAAGGGGGAGGGGTAAGGGTAAAGGGGGGGGTTTTTAAGGGAGAAATGGGATTGGGCCTTAGTCATTCAACAGACGCTTTTATCCAAAGGCGACATCGACAAGGGAGATGATAACATGTCAAATACATTGCAACATGGACATTAGTGTAATATAATGCAGATTAATACTTAAGAGAAGACACAGCTTACATCACATATTGATTATCTCTATATCACAGTATTTTCAATGTTTAAAGTGCTTCCAACTCTGCCTGGGATCGAGAACAGCATTGATTGCTTATGAAAGCTCTCGAGAGGAGGAGGACGACTCTGGCACATCTCAGGACGCTCAAGTGCTTCATCCGCTCTCTCTTCCAACTTTGATCTGGTGTTGATGTAAACTGGATCACCAGTTGGATCTTGGATGCCCAGGGCAAGTGCTTCTGCTGCACCTCCACACGAGACATGCTCTCCTTGTTGATGAGGATAACCCTGTGGTGTCTGTGAAGGTTCCCAACATGGAGTCCAACCAGTTTGTTGGATGAGGGCGGCGAAGTCTCCTCAAACCTTGCGTTTTCCTGCGGCAGTGCTTAGCCAGTTCGCTGGAGGTGAATGCCGCTAAACACCTTGGCTGTGGGTGGATTGTGAACCCGGGTGTTTTTTTTCACCAAGCTCTGCCTCTGGCTGCCTGCAACTTTTCAATGTCGATTTGTCCCATTATGAAAAATGGCAGCTGGAAAAGTTTTGAGCAGAAATGTGCCTATAGTGATGGGCTCAGTGGATCAGGCCATTGGTGAAACGCCTCATGAAATGAAACACATCCAGTCTACAGACTGTGACACACCTGGACGAACAACCAAGTGAGAACTGGTTCTGCCCCTATAATAACACACGCATAAATACAAGTAATTCAGATTGTTTCCAGTCAACACAATTACCAATTTCATTAATAATACTGCTAAAACTATCATCAAACAACAATTTCATAAGAAAACATCCCAGCACAAATTGAAGGCAACACACCTGACTCACTGCCAGCAGTCCCCTGTCCATGTATGGCCATCTGGCTCTGGCTCACCAGCATCCGCTTGTAACCTCCCGGACCAACGCCTTGGCACAGGTCATCAAGGCCAGCCCCCTCACCAGTGGTCAGCACTGAGTTGAGAACTTGGCCAAGTTCATTGCCGATGTTGCTCATCCACGTGGCCGTGTTCTCAATGCCACCTGCCAGCTTTTTAGTGATCTACAGAAGACATTAGCAAATCATTGGACATACTAATAAACACGAATGAGAACAAATTTACATCAGTTATCTTTTACCTTCTTGGTGGAGTCCAGCTTTAAGATTCTGCCTAAGTT
>OLKM01004668.1:0-20756 GCA_900291075.1 Melanogrammus aeglefinus | reverse complement strand
TTATGCACTTCGTGCCGAGAAACATCCAAACACGTTATTGCGAACGAATAGGAAGTTTGAAATCGAGTTAAAGGTCGTCTCTGATATGCCATACAGATACATTACGCGCGGCCCGTTTCTTGTTACAAACACAAAAACAAACATCAACCAGAAAATTGCGTAGCAGTTAAGTGAAATAAAGGGGGCCCTTGCTGTTAATTCACGACGCCTCTTTGTTCCGACGTCTCAATGTTCGAAAAATTTCCCATTAGATCGACATGCCACTATTCCGACGTTCAAATGTTCCGAAAATGGAACCCATTGGTCGAAGGTCCGTTAGTCCGACTTCTCAAAAACGAGGCGCATTAGGCCGACGGTTCAATATGCCGAATAGGAAAAAGAGTTTTATACATCGCTCGCTCCCTATCTCTCTCACTCTCACTCTCTCTCTCAACGATTTAAAGATAGCCTCTTACAATAAGTTAGAATGGACCCAAAGTATGTGATTGAAACAGTCTGGTTCGGCTTTCGCTCTATCGGTATGTTAGTAGACTTCTCGAGCTTACGGCTTTCTGTGTTAGACGCCACATGGCTAATTTGCATACCGCGCACAGGATTGGCTGGCTCCGCAAAGCCGAAATTAATATAACATAAATTAATATCATTCATCTGTCAATCTATCAACGCATGGTCGAGTTTTAATGTATGTATTTTCCATTCAGACTTCGTTCCATGGTGCAGCGTTTATTTTTTTCGAATTTGCTTGTGGTAATAAATATTTTAACTGTTATCCATTGTAGTTATGTTGTTAGGTATCACAAAACGGGAATTTAATACAAAAAGGTACGGTAATATTGAGCGTTGGCGGATTAGGCTTTCTAATTTCTCCCAGAATGCACAGATTCATAGATAAATACAGTAATATATTATAGGCCTATAGTTAGTATATGCTACCACAGTGAACCCTCCTAAGAGGCGCAATTTGAGTGGTTCGCTTATCTCGGGGATATGGCAATATCCGATGATTGACATCTCAAACTCGATAATTGTTTCATCGCAATTTGTCAAGCTGATAACAATAGACCTTGGGGCCGGGGGCTATTCCCCCCTATCACTTCGCCTTCGGCGTAATGATTGTTTGCTTATACACCTAGATAGATAAATTAGCCAGTCTTTATTAATACCCCAAACTTACACGTCGGAAGCATTTAGGTGATTCGGCTCACACAGTATAGCACAAAGACCACACAAACAAGGGAAAAAACAAGTCTGACAGGAAAATACATCACATTAAAACTAGACCCATGCGTTGATAGATAGACAGATAGAATGATAATTAAATATGTTATATTATTTGGCTTGCGGAGCCAGCCAATCCTGTGCGCGTATGCAAATTAGCCATGTGCGCCTAACACAAGAAAGACGTAATGCTGAGAAGTCATACTAAATACCGATAGCAAGCGAAAGCCGAACCAGACTGTATCAATCACATACTGTGGGTCCATTAACTTTTGAAGAGCTAATCTTTAATCATTGAGAGAAGAGAGAGTGAGAGTGAAGAGATAGGAGCGCAGCGGTATAAAAACTCTTTTTCCTATTCGGCATATTAACCGTCGCCTAATTGCGCCTCGATTTTGAGAAGTCGGACTAACGGACCGTCGGACCAATGGGTTTTCGTTTCGGAAACACTTAACCGTCGAATAGTGGCATTCGATCTAATGGGAAATTTTTCGGGAACATTGAGACGTCGACAAAGAGGCGTCGGAATTACGGCATGGCACCGAAATTAAAGGGAACGTCCGCTTTCAGGTTAGTATTCTGTCAGTAGAATGTAAATTACTCATGGACAGGCTTGCCTAGTTACGCTACTCTACGCATACTCACTTCTAACATACATAATAAACATAGAATATACATAAACATACACATAACATATATATATATATATATATAATTATATATATATATATATATATATATAGTATATATATGATAGGCCTATGTATATGTATGGAGGAGATATGTTGTTTACAGCCAATGAAAAGTAGTAAAGGGTGCATGTCAGCTGGGCTACCACATCCAATTCATGATACATTAATTGTCGTGGCCATTTATTTTCCAATAACAATGGATTATTTTTGCGATGGATTAGAAATTATCAAGAGCATGGAGGAGAGCTAGTCTGCAAACAAGACAATCTTCAAACAGTGAGTGTACTCATTTCTCTGTTTCTCTAGTAGTAGAAGCTATACGTTTACTGTTCGTTCCTCTGCCTGGCAAGCGCGTTTCTGCGCTCTTTCTCTGCGCATAAGAGCAGCGCCCGGGTCCGATGTGACAGGTCTGTCCGTGTCTCCAGCACTATAGCCACTAAAATTAAAAATTGTTGGCACAGCATCTGGCTTCAGGCGATTGGTGGGACGGCGAACAAATCTCCCATCTACAGCAAAAAAGCTCCCTCTCAATGTAATCACCTCTAATTAAGTGGGTCGCTATACTCTCTGCCCTGTCCTTTGGGGGGCAAGAGCGTTTCAACGCAATTAAACCATCTTTTGGAAGCGAGTTTAGGCTTCTGACAGGGAATAACCATGGAAAATGAACTATTTCACCACTTCTTTTACCCGCATTAATACTCGTTTGAACAGCCAGGGGCAACACAAAATGAATTCTTCTTCCAAGATTTTGCCATGCTTATCTGAAAGCAAACCAACCATTGTGATTGACGTCACGCCTGCTTTTTGTTAAACGATGGCCGTGCCCTAGGGCGAAAGTCCCGTTGTCAACTTGTCATTTTCCAGTGAAACTACTTGAATTTCAGGTTAATGAAAAAATTGTATTTTCAAAAATGAAAAGCAAATCCAACAAAAGTGGTGCACAGTTCTCATTGCTTCATTTCACTTTAAGTTAGGCCAGGGTGTGGTGTTAGGTGATTATAATTACCCGCCAACGTGTGCTTGGGTGAAAGCTACTTCATGGAGGATGTGTGTGTGTCGTTGGTTGAAATCAACTTTTGTGGAAGGGGACGTGTGTGGTCTGGTGCGTTGTGTCTGGAGGAAAAAACTGCATTAGATATTGATGTGTGCATGTTGTGTATATTGAACCTTAATAGCAGGTTGATGGTCAGTGACTCAACAGGTGACTGGGGGCATTCGGGGTCTGGTACCTTTTAAAGTATCTCTTTGGTGGTGGGGAGTGGAGGTAGGGGTGTGGTGTGTTGGGGCTGCGTTTGTGTGTGTTGTGTGTGTACGTGCGTGTGGTGTTGTGTGTGTGTGTGTGTGGTGTGGTGGTGTGTGTGTGTGTTGTGTGGTTGTAAGTCCCTGGTGGAACGACGCTGTCGTAATAATGTCTTAATCAGAAAATAAATACCATCTGATAATTATGCAAAAATGTGAAATAAAATAAAGATGATAAGTGGAGATGTTTTTGCCATCTAAAGCAGTGCTTGATTGGAGGTGAGTGAGGGAGAGAATGATTGGGCAGTAACAGGAGAACAGTTTTGGGATTGTGATTATTTTGAATCAGTACTAATATCTCTCTGCTTTTGTCTCCCAGGAGCAGGTTCTGGCTAGTCAGGAGAGTGGTGGAGAACCAAAGGTACAGGCCGCCCCCCTGGTGACGACGGGGCTGGCGCTGTCCCCATGAGAGACATTAGCCTAGTGACTAAAGGGGGGGGGGGGTCGAGGGCGGGATATCCTGGTATGGGTGAGTACTAGTACGTTGCTGTTGTATCAATGGGTTGGTGAGGACTGAGGCCACTGTGGTGGGGTTGTAGGTAGGAGGACAGCAAGTGGGTGTAGTCATAGTGCTGGGAGCGTTGGGGGGTGCTAGTGAGAGGACCAGCATGGGTGTAGTCTAGGGCTGGGAGGCCGTCGGGTGGTGTGGTGGAGGACCACAGTGGGTGTAGTCTAGTGCTGGAGGCGTTGGTGGTGGTTGAGGACCAGCCAGTGGGTGTAGTGCTAAGGTGCTGGGAGGCGCGGTGTGTATGTTGGTGAGAGGACCAGCAGTGGGTGTCTAGGTGCTGGGAGGCGTTGGGTGTGTTGTGGAGACCAGGCAGTGGGTGTAGTTCTAGGGGCTGGGAGGCGTCGGGTGGTGTGGTTGCAGGACCAGCAGTGGGTGTAGTGCTAGGTACTGGGAGGGTCGGGTGGGTTGGTGCGAGACTAGCCAAGTGGGTGTAGTTAGGTCTGGGAGGCGCTTGGTGACCTGTGTTGTGGAGACCAGCAGGGGGTAGTCTAGGTGCTGGGAGCGTGGGTGTTTGGTGAGGACCAGCAAGTGGGTGAGTTCTAGTGCTGGAGTGCGTCGGGTGGCTGTTGGTGGAGGAACCAGCATGGGTGTAGTCTATGTGCTGAGGAGGCGTCCGTGTTGGCATCACGACGGACGACGCTCTGTGGTTAGTTCTTCGAGAATCTCTATTCAGATCACAGAGCTCGTAAAATGCAGGGTCGCTGTATTGAGTCAGATCTTATGAGCAGTTTTGTTTTTTTCTACAGGTGAACAGCTAGTAGTTCACGCCTTGCGTGAATGTGTCGCTTCTGAAGCACTACACATAAAAAACATATGTCAGAGTGAGTGCCATCTTGGTTCAACTGAATGCTTCCTTTTAAGTGCAAGTAAGATCCTCACTTGCATTTGATTGCAGAGAGATAGTTGTGTGACAGGTGGTATGGTAGAGTTAGATGCGTCATGAGGTCGAAACATGTTCGATGAGTACAGAGGCTACAGATGTGCAATGAAAAGCTGACAAACATATTGGGTTACTTATACGATTACCATTGGACATGCAGATACTGGTAAGATAATACTGTGTGCTCGAGCAAATGCAATCGGACAAATTCCAAGGCGGTTGTACATGCTGCATCAAATAACTGAAACATGTTACTCTTTAACATCTTAGGGATCTACTGATGTTGTTCGCCATGTTGCAGAGGTAGGCTGTTAGCTAGACGCCTATGATGGTAGATCGCGTGTCAGTCTTGACGTCTGTCAGCACGAGTATTCATGTCAGTCGTGAGTGTTATTATACTTGGTGTGTCTCCTGTTTTGCTGAGCTGAGTCAGTGAATGTTGCAGCTCATGATCAGGGCTGGAGTTCTGTCAGAGTGAGGTGAACGTTCTCTTGCTACAGAATCTGAGGGTCACAGAATGTCAGGGTGAACAGAGTGAGTGTCTGCATCCATGGACGACTGAGGGTTAGGACTCTAGGGACGGTCTGTGGCACCATCATATAGTATGTCACCCTCATGCACGTCACATGCAGTGGTGTTTCTTAATGCTTTATGTGCTATTGCCCAGCAAGAGTCGTATAATGTCTGTTGTGTGTGTATGCGTGCGAGCGCGTGCGTGCGTGGCTTACGTGGCGTGCATTGTAGCGTGCCGTGCCATGAAGCTGCTGAGTGACCCGCTTGCTGTGCGTGTGGGGTGGTGGGTGGGTGCCGATGCCTCGCATCAGCTGACCTCTATGCCATCATGGACTCTTTTCTGCAAAGACTAATTAAGAGAAGGGATGATAAGTTCTACGGCTACCTCACAAGACGAAAGCTTCAGCTTCTGTCTCCACACGATGCCAATCGTGTCAGGCAGGAGTTCACAGCCTTCTTAGACACTGCCATTGGTTATGTGCGCAAGTGGTTCAACTTCTCTGACGACAACTGGCACTTTCACGTGCAACCACTCTGTCTGACATCTGGGAAGATCTCCTACGATGACATGGAGAAGATCATTGAGACGCTAGCACCTAGTTTTCAGGTCTTTACTCTCTCTTTGATTTGCCGTCATTTATGATGAGTTGTGTTAGGGAAAACGGCGTCCCTTTTGTTCACTTCAAAGGGCGTCAGGATTGGCCGTCAAAGGGAACAGCTGAGAATGGGTGTAAGTGCTCAGTGTGCGCTAGCTAGCCAGAGTTCCAAACATCCTGGCTGTGGTGTCCTTTGTTCTCAGCATCCCATTCCTCTACTGGGTACGTGGAAAGGGTGTTCTCTTTCATGAAAAACAAATGGACAGATGTGCGGAACAAATGCTCTGTTGCACTGATTAAGAGTGAGCTAATTGTCACTCTCAATTATGAAAAGTCTTGCTCACAGTTTTACACTGAGGCTGTGGTGGATACACAACTGCTTGCTGCTGCCAGAGATCAAAAAAAATACAAGTGGAAGAAATAGGGTTGTCGGATCTTTTCAGGTTCCATAGGCAATATTAGGAACCGTTGGGTTTGCACAAGTACATTATGTGCCTTTTGGATTTTTTATTTTGTTGTATTTTTATTTATGTTTATGCCTGATTTAAGATCAAAACAAAGAAATATGGTGTGTGGTGTTCTATACCTGTTTTAGGGTTTGCCAACAGGGGGTGCAACTTGCCAGGGAAGTATATTGTATTTATGTTTGTTTATCTTATTGTTCGACCGGCTGCTTTAATGTGCATATTTTGCTGGCTACACAGGTGTTGTCATGGCTTTGGAGGCCCAGCAAGTTTTTTGTTTACAGTTTGATATTTATTTTGCACTAAGTGCTAGTTTACATTTCCTGTTTTTGTTCCAATTTGTGATCATATTGCACTGTTTTTGTTTACAGTTAATTTAAGTGCTTACAGTTTGTGATCAATTTTGCACTAGGTGTTTTTATACTTTTGTTAGGCCTAAGAGGCCAAATGTTTGCAATATTACTGTTCCAAGAAAAATGTTATTTTGCACAAAATAAATTCTTCAATGTTAATCTGTTTCTTGTGTAGTCTGTATATACTGCAAATACAAAACTGAAGTTAAGGTATGTGTCTTTAGTACATGCTTATTATAGACGTGGTTGAAGATTTTTTTTTTTTTTACTTGTGATTATGGTACGAATTATTAAATGGATAGGACTTGCTACAGTAAGTCTAGCACAGTAGTAACACTGTAGTAGTGGTAACACAGTAGTAGCAAATGCATGCGTGTACACATTCGTGCGCGTGCATGTGTCCCTTATTTACATTTCTGATAGTTGGCAACCCTAGTCAGCCCGCACGGTGATGCTCCAGTGCGCACTGACTGGCCGTGCGCAGGAGGCGTATTCTGCTCTGTCGGTGGCTGATGGCCAAGATTATGAGTGTGTAAAGTCTGCCGTATTGAAAGTGTACGAGCTCGTGCCGGAGGCTTATCGTCAGCGCTTTCGTTCATGGAAGAGAGTGGAGAAGCAGACGCACCTCGAGTTTGCTCGTGACCTGACGGGTCATTTTGCGCGTTGGTGTGCCGCGTTAAAAGTGGAGACGTTTGAGGATTTGTCCGAGTTAATTGTGTTGGAGCAGTTCAAAAATTCCATACCTGAAAACATTGCACAACACATTAACGATCTCAAGGTAAGACGTGTGTCTGAAGCTGCTTCAGTGGCAGATGACTATGTGTTGACGCATAAACGCTCTTTTGTTGAGTGGCGCGCGCATAGTGGCAGCCGTGGTGGACCGTTTGCAGAGCGTGCTGAGGCAGCTCTGGGGAGTTATGTTGGTCGTTCAGGTAAATCCGACGCCAGGGAACGTAACTCGAGGGGTTTTGAAAAAACCTGCAGTTATTGTCATAAAAGAGGTCATTTCAGAGCTGATTGTTACGCACTTAAACCCAGGGTTCCCCAGGGGGGTCCCATGGCGCAGCCAAAAGGTGCTTGCTGCGCTGTCTCGTTGCCTCGCGCACCAGCGGTGAGTGAGGTGGGTGTGCCAGCTCGGGGTGAATCCGTGTCTGTGGGGTTGGCGTCTTTTCTGCCGTTCATTTCTGGTGGCCATGTTTCTCTGGTGGGGGGCAGGTTGAAGGTGCCAGTTAATATACTGCGCGACACAGCGGCCTTTGATTCCTTCATTCAGGCTTCTGTGCTGCCTTTTTCCGCTGAGACTCACACAGGTTGTTGGGTGCCTGTTGTAGGTATGGAAATGAATGTTTTGCAAGTCCCTCTGCACAAAATCACATTACACTCTGATCTCTTCCAGGGCGAGATAGCTGTGGGTGTGAGGCCGGCGCTGCCTGTTGAGGGGGTCACTCTGATCCTAGGTAACGGTGCTGCAGGTGAGCGTGTGTGGGGTGATGTGGCCCCGTCTCCAGTGGTTTCCTCAGTTCCCCTGGTGAGGAAGCAGCCTGATGAGGATGAAATAAGTTTCCCTGAAGTGTTCACAGCGTGTGCGGTGACGCGGTCTATGTCCCAACATTCTCCACCAGAGCCGCCTGAGTGTGGCGTGGGTGATGGTGAGGCAGTAGATGGGTTGTGTTTCTCCCTGTCTGATGTTTCCCTTTCAGTTACGCAGGAAGAGTTGGAGAGTGAGCAGCGAGCCGACGCGTCCCTGAAGGGACTGTTTGACATGGTGTTGTCTGCGTCGGAGGGTAAAGAACGACTCTCACTGTTACTTTCTGTTGAAGGGATTGCTCATGAGAAAATGGGTGCCTCACGGGGACGATTTTGTAGGGGATCCCGTCCTCCAGATTGTCCTGCCTTCGAAGCTCCGGGAGACGGTGCTTCGCCGGGCCCATGATGACTCGGGTCACTGGGGGGTGAGAAAAACATACAACCGAGTGCTGAAACACTTTTTTTGGCCTAAATTAAAGAGGGATGTGTCTGAGTATGTGAAAACCTGTCATACCTGTCAACTTGCGGGGAAGCCAAATCAGGTGATTAAACCAGCTCCTCTGTTTCCGATTCCGGCTGTGGGTCAGCCATTTGAACACCTTATTATAGACTGTGTGGGTCCGTTGCCACGTTCCAAGTCGGGTGCTGTTTATTTGCTTACTGTCATGTGTCAAACCACCCGTTATCCGGCAGCGTATCCTTTACGCACGATCACAGCGCGTTCTGTGGTGCGCGCCCTGACACAGTTCATTGCTATATTCGGTATCCCGAAGGTGATTCAAACTGACCGCGGATCAAACTTCACCTCTCACCTGTTTTCACAAGTTTTGAAACAGTTGGGGTTTAAACACAATAAAGCATCGGGCATATCACGCTCAGAGTCAGGGGGCCCTGGAGCGTTTTCACCAGTCTCTGAAGTCGTTGTTTACGTACATATTGTGTGAAACTGGACGGAGACTGGGAGGAGGGGTTTGCCCTGGTTACTGTTAGCGGCGAGGGAGGTGTCCCAAGAGAGCACAGGGTTCAGTCCAACGATTTGGTGTTTGGGCACAATGTGCGCGGCCCTCTGGATCTTTTTGTGCGAGCAATGGAAGGATGCTTGCTCCACCAGAAAATGTACTTGATTATGTAAATGGGTTCCGTCATAGGTTGTATGCTGCAGGGGTATTGGCAAAGAAAAACTTGGGTACTGCACAGAGTAAGATGAAGACACTGTATGACCGGAGGGCTGAGAAGCGTGTGTTCAGTGAGGGGGACCGGGTCTTGGCGTTACTTCCCATCATTACTTCTCCATTTCAGGCGAAGTATGGAGGTCCCTATGAAATAAAGAAAAAAACGTCTGAACATAACTACATCATTGCTACGCCTGATCGTAGACGGAGTGTCCAGATGTGTCATGTCAACTTATTGAAACCTTACTATGAACGTGTCCCTCCAGGTGAAGCTGTCTCCGCCTCCTCTGTGCCTGCGCGGCCCTGTGTGTTCTGTGAGTAGAGTTGTCTGTGGTTTACCCTCCACAGTCGGTGCCTGCCGGGGTGGAGGATGGTCTGGCCCGACGCTGATGCTGGGGTGCAGCAAGGTCGTTTAAAAAACTCTGAGTCCTTGAACAAATTACATCTTCTGTTGGGCCATCTGTCTGAGTCACAACAAGCCGACCTAGGTTGAAGTGATAAGTTCCTTCCCATCTCTGTTTGGTGACACTCCTACTCAAACAAATGTAATTGAACATGATATAGATGTAGGTGATGCACTCCCAATTCGCCAAAGGGTTTTACCGCGTTAGTCCTGAAAAACGTGTGTCCCTTGAATGCGGAAGTGAAGTATATGTTGGATAATTGTATTGCTTGTTCCCTCCTTTTCCAGTTGGGCATCTCCCTGCATTTTAGTGCCGAAGCCAGACAAAACATTCAGGTTCTGCACTGATTTTCGCAAGCTAAATGCTGTAACGAAACCAGATTCTTTCCCGCTGCCTCGTATGGAGGATTGCGTTGACCAAGTGGGCCACGCCGCATTTGTGAGTAAATTTGACCTGTTGAAAGGATATTGGCAGGTTCCGCTGTCCGAGCGTGCACGTGACCTGTCTGCATTTATTACACCAAATGGTCTCTTCTCGTATAATGTTATGCCTTTTGGTTTAAGAAACGCTCCTGCCCACGTTCCAGAGGCCTCATGACCAGAGTCCTGGGGGACTTAGAGGGGTGCACTGTGTATTTGGACGACGTGGTGGTGGTTTCAGACTCGTGGCCGTCTCATGTGGAGCGTGTCCGTGCGTTGTTCCTGCGCTTGGCTGAGGCGCGCCTGACCATCAACCTCGCCAAGTGCGAATTTGCACGGGCCACGGGTGACGTACCTGGGCCGGGTTGTGGGTCAGGGGTAAAGTCCGTCCCGTTGCAGAGAAAAATAAGAGCTGTCCAGTTTCTATCCTCTGCCCACTACTAAGAAGAGGAACTGATGAGGTTCCTGGGTTTGGTGGGGTATTACAGGGGGTTTTTGCCGTAATTTCACAGAAGTCGTTGCACCATTATACTGAATCTACTTAAAAATGCGTGTCCCTCATTTGTGTGGTCTCCTCTCTGGTCAGCAGGCGTTTGAGAGGAATAAAGTCTCTGCTGTGTGAAGCACCGGTCCTGGCCGCTCCGAGGTTTGACCGACCTTTTGCGCTTCAAGTCGACGCTAGTCAACATCGGAGTAAGGTGGCGTTTTGTTGCAAGCTGATGAGTTGGGTTTGGAAAAACCAGTCTGTTTTCTTTTCCAAGAAATTTAAACTCATATCAATTGAACTATTCAACGATTGAAAAGGAGGCACTGGCCTTAGTTTGGGCTCTGAGAAAACTTTGAAGTGTACTTGGGCTCTGGAGCGGTACCCGTAAGTGGTGTACACTGACCACAACCCCACTTTTGTTTTTGAACTCGCTGCAATGTCCTAACCAGCGTTCTGATACGTTGGTCGTTATTTCTACAGTCACATTGGCTTGATATTAGACACATAAAGGGTGCGGAAAACGTCGTAGCCGACGCACTGTCTCGCGTTCCTCAGGATTGAGGTTTGAGCTTAAGACTTTATTGCTGTTATGATGTTGTCCTGTTGCGCTCCTGTTCCCTCTTCTGTCATCCCTTCCCTCTTAAATTGCTTCCCACTGGTACCAGGTTGCTGAGGTGGGGGTGTGGCAGATGCGGCGTAGTTGAGCTGTGTGGTTCTCAACAGCAGGCTGGTGTTCCTGTCCTCGGATGTGTGTGCCCTTGTGTGTGTGCCTTAAACATCGTAAACTCTATACGTGTAAAAAAAAAAAAAAAAAGTAAAACTTCAAAGTAAGTAAAAGGTATATATGTAAAAAAAAAAAAAAAAATCTTTAAAGTAAGTAGAATGTATATATTTGTGAAGAAAACAAACTTTATAGTAGGTAGAATGTGTAGCCTATATTTTTGCAAAGTAAAAAAAAATAATGAGGTTTAATAATGAGGGAGCCATTGTCGAGTTCGGGGTTGGGCCCCGTTTTTCAGGGAGGGGGGTGTGACGGCCTCCTGCCTGTGGATGTGTGTATGCGTGTATGGTGGCCTCTGCTTTGTCAAGCTGCAGGTGATGAGCTGGTGGGTGTGGCCAATTCCCAAACCTGTGTTAAGCTGGTCCTTCCTCCTGCCTCAGTCTCTTCCTGACATCGCCTGGCTCCGGAGGGAGAGCGGTGTGCCGCTCCGCCGCAGCCCCTCGTTTTCTATTGTGTTCTCTTGGTTTGCTTTGCCGTCATTTTGGTCCCTTGTGTTAGGGAAATAAATTATCCTTTTGTTACTTTTACCTGCGCAGTTCCTTTTATTTGTCCGACCACGAGCCGGGTCGTGACAATATATAATATATATATATATATATATATATATATATATATATATATATATATATATATATATATATATATATATATATATATATATATATATATATATATTGCAGTATACGTAACCATTTCCCCCAAATGCTGGGAGAACGTATCGACCCCTGTTGGTGCTATTCCTCCATTCATTTAGATGGGCGGAAGAAACGTGTATAGCATTTGTGGTTTTGGCATAAACATAACTAGGGCGCACTGTACTATCTGCGCACACCCTTTCTGAAGGCTCTCTCTCTCGCTCTCTCTCTCTTTGTCCCTCCCTCTCTCTCTTTCTCTCTCTCTCTCGTATCGTTTTGTGGAGCACGTTAATTGTCTGAGAACACTCCCATTCAGAATGCATTGGTTTACATTTCGTTCTTTGGAGCAAGGTTATTTTTTATTTATTTTCAGCTTTTGAGGAGGTGCTTCAAAGATGCAAATTTTTCTGCAATAATCCAAAACCCAATGGAAAAACCCGTTGGCTTTTTTGTCAAGAGAACCCAGCGCGACGCTCACTTCCGGGTTGGCCGACCTACGTCATCCCTCCACCACTCTACTGTAAAAACACATGTTCAAGTTGAATGATGATAATGATAATAATAATAATAATAATAATAATAATAATAATAATAATAATAATAATAATAATAATAATTCTGCCATAGTATTTATTTAAGGGGGGGGGGGCATACAAGTCTTTTGGCCATTCGTAGCGTTGATCAGCAGAGAAATAATTTGTCCGCAAAGAC
This sequence comes from Melanogrammus aeglefinus, assembly GCA_900291075.1. Lineage (NCBI taxonomy): Eukaryota > Metazoa > Chordata > Actinopteri > Gadiformes > Gadidae > Melanogrammus > Melanogrammus aeglefinus. The sequence continues at coordinate 8,097 of OLKM01004668.1, read as the reverse complement.
GGTGTCGTCGCTTAGCAACGGAAGACACTGGGGTTGACACGTCACCGGACTACCCATGAAGTGAAAGGAGCGTCCCACGGCATTAAGAAGAACCGTGTAATACGCGTGGCATAGATTTCTCCTCAGATTAGGCCAATAAACAAATGATAAAATAAAAATAAAAACGGTCCGGCCCGAGGATAGTGGTGGTAAACAACGGGTGGGGCTCGGGCTCGGGCAGAGAATCTAAACACTGACTGGAACTACTTAGCAGGTGTCCATCAGGAGTTAATGCACGCCAATCAGAATACGAGTATTCCCCCTGGCCGCAAACCGAATAAAACGATTTTCGGTTTGCCGAAAATCATATCAAAAAATTAAAAAAAGAAAAAAAGAAGCCGGGTGGGTGTTCATGTGATCGGCGATAGTGTAGGTCTATTACAGAACAGTTAGTGGCGTTCAGAGCGCAGAATCTGTAGGCAAGTAGGAAAATCACACAACACAACGTACACATTAGGCCTACTTCTATTTAGTAACAATATTTATTAATTTAGGCTATTTGGCTGCTCCAACTCAAGTCAGCCCAGCCTGGCGACAGTTAAGTTTCGGTTTTTAACTCCGCATTTTCTGAGACAGCAGAACATTAATTTTTGAATAGTGTCTGTGTTAACAAACATCAATTCAGTGAAGTAAAAAATCATTAACAGAGAAGACATCAGGTTACTTTACCAGAACATCTCCTAACTTTAATTCTCATATAATTATTATTCTCATAGAATTATTATATCATTATTCAAATTAGCCATGTGCTGCGCGTTCCCCTGATTGGCCAGGTAAGCCTCGCTTTTTTTATGATAAGCCACGCCCCTCAATTGATCGGGCACACAAAACAGCTCACAGTGACCCGTCCTGTTTTGTCGATTGTGTTTTTTATGCGTGGCTTATGTGTCCTGTTCTGTTCAACCTATCAATCAATTTATGTCAGAGTGTAGAGGAAAAAATAGGACAATTTCACTTGACCATTTCTTTGTAGGCTATTTAATAATAGGCTATCAAACGGACGGAGACATGCTTTCCATGATGCTTTGTCTGGATGTGTGGTGTGTGTGTGTGTGTGTGTGTGTGTGTGTGTGTGTGTGCGTGTAACTATCCGATCCGTAGATCGTAGTAAGAAATCAAATAAAACAAATAAAAGTTCATTGGATCAATTGAAGAAAGAGCATGAGCTCTTGTGGACGGAGAGAGAAAGCGGCACAAACAAAAACAATGTGCGCGCATTAACCAGTTATTATGTCCCTTGGCTTTAGTTAAACCAACGTCACACAAATACTCTGTTTTCCAATGCAACAATCCAATACCCCCCGCACCACTACTTCCAACGTCCCTGCACATAGCCAAGAACAAGACAATAGATGGGTAGGTACAATAAACATCAAGACATACCATTCTAAAAAGAACAGATGAAGCAGCTATCCTTGTTTCCTTCGCGGTTTGCCTACAGACCAGCCCACCTGCATTTAATATATCCGTGAATTGTTACAATTTCTCAGAATCAAAGGCGAAAGTAGAAATGGGTGGCCAAAAGCTGTCGTATTGTTAGTTATCACAGACAATTTTAAGTAGAAACGGGTGGCCAAAAGCTGTCACATTGTTAGCTATCGCAGACAATTTCAATATAACACTATAACAATCAATGTTCTGTACGGAGCTCCTTCAGGGACGTTAGGGAGAACCCTGCCGGACAGAACCTTAGTTTGGAAGTCGTGCTCAGTGACACGACAAATACTTCCAATTGAGATACATGAGCTTGAAAATTGTGCTTCTGGACACGAAAATTTTGAAAATACGTGTTCGCTGATCACGAAAATAGATTAAATAACGTGACAGTGTCTGGTTAGTACTTGGATGGGAGACCGCCTGGGATTACCGGGTGCTGTAAGCTTTATCTTATTCAACTCGAGCTCATTGCCTCCGTGGCCTGGCCTACCGTGACCTGATCTTTACTGCCAACCGTTTGGGAGAATTTAAGCAACATACTGTTGGGAAAAATGTGGTCTGGCCGTTCGGAGGAACTGAGACGGAGAAGGGAAGGACTATGATCGATAGTAAAAACACTGCCAGCAAGCAGCAAAAGAGAGATGCAGTGACCTCGGTTAATTTCTTCATCTTTCACACACACACAAACACGCATACAGGGTGCTTGGTCTTTTTTTTGTTTTGTCGTTGTCGGGTAAACCGCCAAGTGGAGCGACGTGTCTGGGAACCTACACGATTGGTCTGAGCATTTGTGCGCATCGCTTCTCGGCCTTTTGGCTAAGATCAAGTGTAGTATCTGTTCTTATCAGTTTAATATCTGATACGTCCCCTACCCGGGGACCATATATTAAATTGTTTTATGGAAAAGGGGCTTGCTCCGTCCACTCCACGCATCGACCTGGTATTGCAGTGCCGCCAGGACCGGTGCAACCCTCCCTCACTGTGAAAAATAAACTCCTCCTCAGAGTACACCCGTCCTCGTGTAGTCAATAAAGCGTCATTTATAATTCATTAACGCACTCTTTACAGTTATTCCAACGAGAGTATGTTGTTTAAGAAAGAAGAAGTGATTCTTTCTGTTGCGTTTCAATAACTCTGATCTCCAGGTTTCCTTTCGTTATGCTTCCAACACGCTGATTTCAGAATCGCCTGTCATTGTGTGGCCGGTGGTCTACAGTGTTTATTAAAGTCTAGACATCTCCAAATGCTTTGCAACCGTTCTCCACGGGAACACGCGTGGGCACCGTTCAGCCCACCTGAACGTGTACAATTCATACTTACCTGGCAAGGGAGATCAAGAAGGTGGTTCACCCATAGCGAGGCTCGGCCATTGCACTGAGGCTGTTGCTGACCCGTGCGAATTCCCCAAATGTGGGAATCTCGATTGCATAATTCTGGTAGTGGGGGACTGCGTTCGCGCTCTCCCCTGATCATGTTGTTCTAAAGAAATATTTGCTATGACTGGCGTCATCGCGCTGTCTACTGTAGTCCATCCCAGGTTTTGCAACGCTATGTTTCTTCAAAAGATCACGCAAACGATCACGCCCAAGCACTGCAGTGTAATGCATTGCGTTCAAATATGGAACTCTAGTCTTGAATAACGTATTCATTAGGCCTAATTCATTTTTTTCCATTCATAAAGGATTTAATCATTGTTTCTGTATAAGTCCCTTCTCTGGCCACGACCCAGCATAGCTCGACCCAGCATGAGCTATGCTGGGTCGGGCCTGTTTAGTAGGCTACATGGTTGGGAGACGCCTGGGAATACCTAAGGAGTCCTTCTGAATTGATTCCTGCCGTTTCTATTTAACTAAAGATTGTTTTTGTAAAAGTGTTACTTCGGTCCTCAGCAGCTTTCTCACTCCTTGTGTGCTATGAAAGCAGGTTTTGCTGCAGCGATAAATGCATACGGCCGGTTCTAGTGTGGTAGAAATTATTGATTATATTCTATGTTAAACCATGATTATTACTAGGCCTAAATATCTAATGGTAGAAAACATCTGGAACGTCTCTGGTTTACGGGCTTGGCTAGTTAAGCCAGGGAGTCTGGTGTCACACAAGTTAGGAACGTCGGCCTCTAGTCAGCTTTCTTAGACTCCTTACTGTGTAAAAGCTGGTGTTTGCTGCGGCAATAATTGTTTATGGCTTATGTGTCCTGTTCTGTTCAACCTATCAATCAATTTATGTCAGAATGTAGAGGAAAAAATAGGACAATTTCACTTGACCGTTTCTTTGTAGTCCATTTAATAATAGGCTAGTCTTATCAAACGGACAGAGACATGCTTTCCATGATGCTTTGTCTGGATTAGTGTGTGTGTGTGTGTGTGTGTGTGTGTGTGTGTGTGTGTGTGTGTGTGTGTGTGTGTGTGTGTGTGTGTGTGTGTGTGTGTTTGTGCGTGTAACTATCCGATCACATCGTTTGATCGTCAGTACAGGATCCTTGTTAGAGACTTCGCCAGCTACTGGGATCGTGACGGCAGGGTTGAGCGAACGGACTCAACTCGGAGCAGCACAAACAAATACAATGTAAGTTGTCTTGACCATATATTAGGAAAAAGTCGCTTTGATCTTGTTCTTGCCCCGTCTGAACGCTGAGCAGCAGGTAAAGTGTCTCTTCGATTAAACGAATCAGGATTGTTAATAGAGAGTGAGAGAGATAGGGGAGGTCCGGGAGAGTTTGACGTGCGCGCGCACATAACCATAACGCTCTGTGTTTTTTGATTGACTAACATTCTTTGTGGTCTCAAAGTGATACGTTGTTGTGGATTTTGTTTTGTTTTGTTTTATTGTTGTTGATGATGGTAAAAGGAAGTAGGCCTACAAAAGTCCTGTGACTGTCCTAGTAGAAGGAATCTACGTAGGACAGGGCAAGCAGGCCAGCAGATTAGACAAGGATCTGTAAGGATTGAGCTGACCAATCCTGTTTAGGAGTTGAGTGTCAGTTCTATTTTATTTGAGAAGAATCTTCGACTTTGTGCGTGCCGACTTGACTGTGAACTTTTAAATTCATTATGCGTGGGCTGCTGAGAGGTACGATTCGAGCGCCTATGAGGGGAATTTCTAATTCCGTTTTTGGCATGTTGAGTATAACAGGCTTCTACGCGCTGCGCTTTTTTAGGATAGATTGAAGTCTCTTGGTCGGGGTACTGCTTCAGGTTTAAGCCTGAGTAGGTATCTTTGAGAAGTTTTCTTGTCTATTCGTGATCTGTCGAGTGTTACGTGTTCAATCTTATTTTGGAAGAATAGGGCTCATTGTTGGAAGCACCGAGTGCATGACGTTTACCTTGGATCGATTAATCTGCAGTTATTGGATCTCGGGATAGAGTCCGTCTTGAACTCTGTGCTGTAAAACAATAGGGTCTTGTTTGAAATTCTGGTTGATTGGTTATCTATCCCGGCTGTTCATGTTTTTTGATCCAAAAGGCCAGTGAAACACCTGGTCAACCTGTTATTTTGTAATGAATAGACGAGTTAGTGACTAGTTCCACTCAGGGTCTTGTACAACAAATTAGGAAGCTTTTTACGATACGCTATTAAAAGTTGCATAAATCGGTTTATTTCCGTATCCAAGCCGCGATAGGATTAAGTTACCTCGGAGACTTGTATGGCCCGTTTTCTTTTCTTTTATTATTGTTAATTCTGTCATAATCAAATTCGGCGGATAAAAAAAAAAAAAAAAAAAAGTTAAATTGTTTAAACTGAATTAATAAATAAATTAATAATCATAAATAAATTAGAGGTATAGATAATAGTTAATTAATTTGAAGTAATAGATAAATGTGTAAACCTTTCTTGATCTAAACATTATCGCCGGCTGCCTCAAGACTGAGGGCACAGAGAGTGGGCAAGGAAGGCGGGGCCAAGGGAGCCGAGAGCAGGGCCTAGGGGTCCAACTTTCCAATTGTAGGGGGAGACAGCAGCTCCAGAGAAGGGCACATTTGAAACACACAGTGATAGATTAAACATTTGAAATTGATAAGTAGAATAAACTCAAGTAATTGGCATTAATAAATAGTTGTGATTGTTTCACCAAAAATTTGATATATGGGCGCCATCAGCGGTTGAGTTTTGAGTAGAGACCGTCTATTGCTCAGGGTGAGATAAAAAGATCTCTCGAGGATGGGATAAAAGGACAGCAAGAATCAGGCCCTATCTTGCCTTGGGAGGGATTTTGACCCAATAATGTGTGCAGGGACATGGAGGTAGTAATAAGGAACTACAAAATGTTAAAAGAAGTGGGAAACAAGGCCCTAGAGAAGAAGACAGGAAAGGCTTAGTGTTAGGCTTTGTTTGAAGAGGAGGGTCACAAGGTGGCGTGCATTGCGCAGGGTGCCAGAGAAATAATAAACAGAGGATGGGAAGGCTCCACCATTGCCTCTGAGACTGCTACCACCACCGTACATTACCAACAAAAATGTATCCATTGGTAACAGGGGTGTAGAAATTAAAGGCGGAAGTCACATTAAATGAGGAAAACAGAAACATAACACACACTAGGAAGAGGGCGGTGCACCCATACACATGGACTGTTATGAAGGGATTAGGAAAGTAAAGGAGGAAGGTAACAAAGTTAAAGTAAGTTGTAGTAGTGAGAAAGAGGAAGAAGAGGAGGATGGTGATGATGAGCAAGAGAGCGAAGGTGGGGAAAGTGATGGCGAAGGGTCAGCGGCATCAGAACAGAGTTTTGTGAAACCCATGTCTAAAAGGATAAGACAAAGGTGAGACATAAGGGGAAGAAACAAAAGGAGGAGTCTGGTGTGCACACAGGCGACAGAGGAGCCTGGCTGCAAGTAATGATATTACAACCATAGCCACTCGATTACAGGAGGGGCCAGGAGAGACACAGAGGAGGGAAGAAGGCGACCAGCCCTCTGAGGATGAGTCGATTTTCCTTATTTAGTCAAGGACAACAGGCTTATCTTCAACCATGGGGGGTCACAAGACTTGGAGGAGTTATAGCTAAACTCCCTAACATACACAACGGGCGTTAAAATGGATAGGAACCTTTGAGGAGCTCACAGTTGGTAAAACTAATGGTAGTGGGGGACTTGAAAAGCTCGTTGTCTGCAAGAGTATTAGGGTTATCTAAGAGTGGAGTCTGTTGCTGAGGAATTGGAGGGTTGATTATACTGGATGGAAATACATGATGGGACACTACACTACAACTTGATCACTACAGAGAGGGCGTTGTGTGAACCACACTCTAGAAGGGAGTTTCCGGTCCATATGGGATCACAATAAAGAACATGAGAGGTCTCCCCTATTGTGACAATGAGAACCTCTGCATCCTACTCCTGCAGCCCAGGTGGACAGATGGCGTTTGGAAACAAATGAGGATCCTGAGCTCCATCCTGTGTTCTCTGTCATGTTTAGAAACTCTGTGATAGAGACATTGCCTGGCCCAGTCAAGGCTAAGTTGGAAGATGTGGTTGGATTGGTTACATCGAGACCCCAATAGAGATATCTCGATCCATGACCTATAGGATTCATGATACATATGGCAAAATATCGTCAGAATGAACGGAAAATTCAGGAGCAAAGCGCAGAGGTCCAGAGGAAGCTATCTCAGCTTCAGTTGGAAGATCTCACAAGGAAGGACAAAGATAAGAAGAGACAGGGGGTTCTTTCAGAATCAACTGTGATGTTGCAAGCCGTCCAGCAGGGCGCACCTCAGAATCAATGTTTACAACAGACTTTCTCTCCCTCAGCACAGCAGCCACAGAACCAATGGTCACCCAACCCACCTGCCATAAATATATACACACATAGTAATGGGAACCCGAACCGTGGGAGTAAGCAAAATCAACAGGCCCAGGGGCAGTATAAAAATCAACAACAGGGACCTCAAGGACAGTATAGGAGCAACCCACAACAGCAGGGATTCCAGGGACAGCGCAGAGGTCCTTTAATTGCTAGGGTGCAAACCAGAAGGACATATAGAAGAGATTGTGCAATCAATCCGTATTTTCACCACAGCTAAGGACAGGCACGGTTATCAGGGGAAGCAGAACAAGGAAACTGGCAACCGGGACAGCAGCGGGTCCCGTTTACGAGGGCAAGGATACTAGGGGTGCGCCAGAGAGATCCAACAGGGGAGGGTCAGCTAATTAGACAATCACGAAACGGACTAGAATGAAGAAACAATACTGCAGGTATCTGAAAAAATGATAGAAGGCACGCACAATGATGGACATAGAACTGGAGCATACTTACAATGCGTAAGGGTTCAAAAATAATGACCTACTCATCTATCCCCATGGCAAGAAAATTCGCATAAAACATGGTAGGAATTCTTCGAGACACACGCAGTTAAAACCTATGACAGCTCCAGATAATGCTAAAACTTACGAATCCGTTACAGCTAAAGACTACCCATCATTGTATATCAGGATACCACACCGGTATTATATTAGGAGGGATGCATTGTGTAAATTAGGATTGCAATATTATGTACACCACAGAAGCATAATGATTGAAAACTGCAGGGACAAGCATCTAAAAGACTCTATCGGAGCAGACACAGCAAATGTGTATTGATAGGGAAGAATTCAGGAACACGTAGAAGAGACAATGGAGAAAATC
>OLKM01004667.1:7500-20756 GCA_900291075.1 Melanogrammus aeglefinus | reverse complement strand
CAGTCCTTTCTCTAGGAGTTGGATAAAGGGCTTGATCCTTTAATCTTTTTTAATGCCCACCGTAGGACATTGAAAAACACCCTGCCACCACACGCCCATGCATACCTAGTGTGTGTGTGTGTGTGTTTGTGTGTGTGTGAGCGTGTGTGTGTGTGGTGTGTGTGTGCGTGTGCGTGTGTGTGTGTGGTCACGGCATTACCATAGAAATTGGAAACTGCATGTGTGGAAGCATGAGTTATCCGATTTATCACACGATGGGCTGATACAGTAGAAGAAGGCAAGAGGGGCGTGTGTGAGAGTGTGTGTGAGAGAGAGAGAGAGGGAGAGAGAGAGAGAGAGAGAGAGAGAGAGAGAGAGAGAGAGAGAGAGAGAGAGAGAGAGAGAGAGAGAGTGAGAGAGAGAGAGAGAGAGAGAGAGAGAGAGAGAGAGAGAGAGAGAGAGAGAGAGAGAGAGAGAGAGAGGGCTTGAAAGAGATTTTGAAGTCTCCTGGTTTGCGGTGCAGCTCTTAAAGGTCACATCCACATTTAACCATTAGTATTTTATTCCAGAGTACAGAAGAGAGAGAGGAGCGAGAGACTTAATGAGTTGGTGGGAGCAGAGGAACACACCGAGAGAGCCGGCGAAGGAGTGAAGTAATAAAGGGAATAGGACAGGAAATATCTAACAATTCATCCTGACAGTGATGTGAGAGAGGAATGATTCCCACATCGCTCAGGTCCACAGTCCCACACACACACCTTGGGGAGGTGGGGATGTGTACGCTCCCTCTCTCCATCCCTCTATCTCACCCCTCTTCCCTATTTTAGGTTCCTCTTCCACATATAAGATTTCTCCTCCTTCCTTCCTCTCTGAAGTCTTCAAAATGCCGTCCTTAATGTCTCGCTGCTCGGTGAGTCCTGTCTGAGAGTCGTTTGAACGAGATCAGACGTTCAGCAGAGAACGACCGGGTGATTAAAGGCTTCTGATTCTGCTGAATGGGAGCCAAACATCTGCTGCAGTATGATCCTCCACCCTGGTTGTTGTCGTAGCTACAGTGGCGTGTCCTAGAACACACATGAGGTAGCACCCAGCAGCCAGTAGGGCTGGTAAAAGAGATTAACCATACCTAGTGCTCACCGCCGAACCAGTGCTGCTGGTGGAAACCTGAAGCCGTAGCTGAGCCATGTGATTGGCTGGAGGTACATTTTCCAGTCCGCCACGCGATTGTAAAACACCATCGTCCACTCAAATAATTGTATATACCGAAAACAAATGGAGGGGAGAGCTGTTTCCATCCCAGAATGCATCGGGGGAAGCCATTTGTGTCACTGCCGGTCCCTGGCTTCCATCAGTGAGTCTGAGCAGAAGCCCTCTTAACGTCTCGGCCGCGTATCGAGGCTCCTCTCCGTGTAACCGTCGGCTGCTCAGGGTCACCTTGCTTTACAACGCCTTCGCCTCCATCCTCCTCCTCCTCCTCTTCCTCCTCATTTGCATCTCATCCCTGTTTAATGGGTTCTACATTGGCCCGTGTCTGTGGGATCCCTTCTCTAAGGGTGGGGTTCAAACTCGTCCACAGCTCTCCTCCTGACACTCGCTTCTCATCATTTATTTGTTTGTTTTGGTTTCCACTGGTTACTTTTTCTTATCAATATCAAAAAGGCTGTTTGTGTCTTAATGGCCTTGTTCTCAAGGGAACAATTAAATGACATGGAACTGTATTTGCATTCTCATTAATCACAGTTACAGCCTCAAAGGACTTAGCAGGCCATATATTTATGAAATGACTTTATCATCACTGAGTTTATCATGTAAACCCATCACTCTCCACTGTATTCTAGGAAAGACAATATTCACTGTTACCATGAAACAGTGAAACCAGACCCAGGTCAATAAGGAGCCGAGCCCAGGACCCCCCTCTGAGGGGGTATACCTGACTGGGGGTCGAACCCAGGACCTCTGGGCTGCACCCTCTCTGAGAGGTTCTCCTCACCTGTGCTGCACCCTCTCTGAGAGGTTCTCCTCACCTGTGCTGTGGCCTCTCTGAGAGGTTCTCCTCACCTGTGCTGCGGCCTCTCTGAGAGGTTCTCCTCACCTGTGCTGTGGCCTCTCTGAGAGGTTCTCCTCACCTGTGCTGCGGCCTCTCTGAGAGGTTCTCCTCACCTGTGCTGCGGCCTCTCTGAGCGGTTCTCCTCACCTGTGCTGCGGCCTCTCTGAGCGGTTCTCCTCACCTGTGCTGCAGCCTCTCTGAGAGGTTCTCCTCACCTGTGCTGCACCCTCTCTGAGAGGTTCTCCTCACCTGTGCTGTGGCCTCTCTGAGAGGTTCTCCTCACCTGTGCTGTGGCCTCTCTGAGAGGTTCTCCTCACCTGTGCTGCACCCTCTCTGAGAGGTTCTCCTCACCTGTGCTGCACCCTCTCTGAGAGGTTCTCCTCACCTGTGCTGTGGCCTCTCTGAGAGGTTCTCCTCACCTGTGCTGTGGCCTCTCTGAGAGGTTCTCCTCACCTGTGCTGTGGCCTCTCTGAGAGGTTCTCCTCACCTGTGCTGTGGCCTCTCTGAGAGGTTCTCCTCACCTGTGCTGCAGCCTCTCTGAGAGGTTCTCCTCACCTGTGCTGTGGCCTCTCTGAGAGGTTCTCCTCACCTGTGCTGTGGCCTCTCTGAGAGGTTCTCCTCACCTGTGCTGCGGCCTCTCTGAGAGGTTCTCCTCACCTGTGCTGCACCCTCTCTGAGAGGTTCTCCTCACCTGTGCTGTGGCCTCTCTGAGAGGTTCTCCTCACCTGTGCTGTGGCCTCTCTGAGAGGTTCTCCTCACCTGTGCTGCTGCGGCTCTTCTTGCTGGTCTTGGAGCTCCGCCGGGAGGAGGCGGAGCTGTGCTCGCTGACCGAGTCCTGGGCGGAGGAGGTGCTGCCCGTGTTCTCGCTGCTGTCCCTCAGCATGCTCTCGTAGCCGCTGCTGCCCCCGCTGTGGTAGAAAAGCGCCGTCTTGCCCATGGCCGGGGGCAGCTCGCCGCTCAGCACGCTGCTGTAGAGGGGACGGGGAGACGGGGGTGAGGTGGTGCTGGAGCGAGGCCTCCCTGTGGCTGTCTCTCAGGGCCCCTCATCCTCAGTACCTGTTGTCGCTGGCGTGGCCGCTGCTGCAGCGCTGGGGCTTCCTGGGAGCCGTGATCTTACTGTAGGGAGAGGGGAGCGTCTGGACCACGGCTGGCTTCTCCTCCGCCTGGACCGCTGCTCCTCCTGTGGCCCCACTCGCTCCTCCTGCTCCCCCTCCACCGGGGTCTCCAGCAGCACTAGGGTAACGTACGACAGAGCGGTCCAGCGTTGAGCCGTACTCATGAACAAACGTCTCATTGAACTGAGCCGTGACGGTTCGGGTTCCTCCAACTCACCCTGCGGCCCCGGGTCCTTTCTCCTCCCCAGCCTCGGGGCCCCCTGCCGGGGCGTGGCCCCGGGCACGGGCGCTGGTGCTGCCCTGGAGCAGCTCCGAGATGCGGCCGTTGACCGCTCTGAGGGGCAGCTTGGTGGCCAGGCCGCCCCCCCGGCTGCGGCTCAGGGACTGGGTGGACCAGGACCCAGAGGGGGGGATCTGCTGCTGCGCCGGAGCGGGCGCCACCGGAGCCTGGGCCTGGGAGGAGACAGGGGTCAGATCCACGGATACGAGAGTCACACACACACACAGCCAGTCAGCGTTGAGTGGCGGAAAGTCTCTGGTGGCAAAGCCCCTCTGTTTACTGGGTGTCGGGCAACACAACACAGAGCAATAGCCATGAGGCGTGAGGGACCTGCCGTACCTTGGCGCTGGCCGGCGGGCTGGAGCTGCGGTTGAAGGCCTGGGGGAGGGACTTGGTGGAGATGCTGAGGGTCTTGGTGCTGGAGGACGATAAGCTCCTGGCTTTGGGGCCGCTGGCCATCAGCAGCTTACTGACGGCGGAGATCTTGGACTGGCCGCCGCCCTTCGCCGGAGACTGCGGAGCGCTGCACGTCCCCGGGACGGAGACGAAACAGGAACCGCCGCCGCCGCCGCCGCCGCCGCCGCCGCCGCCGCCGCCGCCGCCGCCGTGTCCTTGCGGAGTAGAGACGGAGCCGGCCCGGGTGAGGCTGCGCCCGGTACGGGGCATGGTGCTGTCCCCCCTCGCTCCTCCTCCTCCTCCCTTCAAGCTGCCGCCCCTCTCCAGGGAGAAGCAGTCGTACTGGGGGGTCCCGCCATGGGGGCCGTGGGCCCTGCCCAGCGAGTTGGTTCTGTTAGCCAGCTGCTCCAGCTTAGCGCTGAACAGCCTGCTGCTGTCGGCGCTCGGGCCGCGTTGTTTGGCCATCGCTGAGGCGTAGCCCCCGGAGAGACCCAGGTCGTCCCCAACGCTGCCGCCCAGGAACGAGAGCCCGTAGCTGGGCTGGTGGAGCGGGCTGAGGGGGGAGCCGGACGCCCGGTTGCGCTGGTCCAGGCTGGACTTCCGCACCGGGGGCAGCGGGGGGATTCCCCCCTTCTTGTGGGAGAAGAAGCCCGCCCGGTAGCCCCTCCGGTCCAGCGTGGCCTGCGGACTGCAAGGCGTCGACGTCGTCACGCCCAGGTTGCGATAGTCCCCGCCGGCATCCAGGCCGTCGCAGCGGTTGAGGCGGTGCCAGCCCCGCGGCAGGCTGGCGGTGCGGTGGACGTCGGGGTTGTACAGAACGTCTCCTTGGAGGACAGCAGCCATCTTCTCACAGCCGTCCACCCCCCGCCTGGGGGGGGTGACGGAGACCTCTTCCACCTGCTTCATCTCTGCCCTCACGCTACACACCATCTCCTCTGACCGCATGCCTTCTCTCCCGCGCTTCAGCCAGGGGTCCTCGAAGTTCATCTCACTGCAGACGGTCGCTAGGTGGCCCTGGGCCGGGGCGGGGCCCGGTTTGACGAGGTCTTTGTGGAAGCCGCTCCTCATCTGCGAGGACAGGATCGTGGGTTCCTGGATCATCATCGGCTTGACGGCCAGACACGGGTGGACGCTGATGACGGTCCTGAGAGGGGAGAAGGAACCGGGCCTGCCCAGAGACGGCATGCCGGCTTTACCCCCAGAGTGAGACAGGGTCTTCAGCCTCTCCCTCATCAGGGTTCCTCTCTCGCCCCCGCCCTCAGCCAGCAGCCTCTCCCCCTCCCGACTGCCTCTCCTCTGGGCTCCAGCCGGGCCCTGGGTGATGCGCTCCCCTGGGGCCCCGGCTCTGGAGGACAGGCTCTGGACGGGGTCTGGGTCTGCCAGCGCCTCCCCCTCCTGGCTGTGGGTCTGGCTGAAGCTGTGCAGGGACGTCTCAGCCTCACTGCCCACGCTCAGGTCGCTGAGCCAGGAGGAGATGGAGGAGGCACAGCTGGGCGTCACCGTGGTGAGGGCCTCCCCCTCCAGCCGCAGCTTGGCCATGGCCACCTGCAGCACGCCACGGGAACACAGGGTGGGTCTGTGAGGGACTGGGACTCAATGGCAGACCACGGGGATGGCATTTACTGCAGTGCCAACAGCTATGCAATTATTTTAATCATTTTTATAATACTAACACATGATTAGAATCTTAATAGGAGCAGAATAAATGTCTTCTCTGAATACGTGTTCTGAACACCAGGGAGGCAGCCTGAGAGGTTCTGTCCTGTCAGCTGCACCAACAGGCCTGCTCCCTGGGCCTGGATGGGTTAATTGTTCAGACTGATTTAAAATGCTGGACATCTCAATGTCGAGCGACGGCAGGGGCATATTTCCTGCCAACATTTTTCTTTTCCAATTTCCCCGGGCAGCGGAGACGGCCGGAGACCGAGTCGGCCAGCTGCATTAAATCACCGGCCCCTCGGTGTGGTCCCGCCCGGACAGCTCCGTGAAATATTTGGCTTGGGCGTAATTCAAAAGCGACTGACCTCCGCCATGGCGACCACCTCCGTCACCCCGGCCCTGGGCGCGCTGACAGCGGGGCCTCCATAATGTTCCAGGTGGGCGGGCCCCCCCCCCAGGCTGCCGATGATGCTGACGGGCAGCGGGCCGGGGCCGCGCCCCGCCCCCGGCCAGACCTCGCTGGTGAAGCTCACCATGCTGGCGGGCCGGCCTCCCAGCCTCCCCATGGCGTCCAGGGACACCTCCCCCAGGGTGAACAGCAGCTCGTCCTCCCCCAGGGAGAGCTGCCCGAGGGGGGACAGGGGCCTGGTGGGGCCTGGGGGGGGGAACTCTTTACAATGAGGGGACCGTAATTAACCATTCCTTAACGCTAGTTATTACGGTGATAACCATTAACAAACAGCTTATTTCTGCGTTAACTTGAGTTACTAATGGTTAACGACCGTACCCTTATAGTAACGGATTACAGAGTAACTTGTTATCAAGGATGGGTTCTCCTCACCGTCCCGGAGCACGTCCAGAGGGATCTGAGGAACCTCCTCGTCACACAGCGTCTCGGCCGAGCCGTGGCTGGCGGACAGACGGCGCCCCCCCGCCGCCGGCTCCTGGACCTGGAGGCTCATCCCCACCGGTGACGCCCGGGACAGGACCGAGTCGGTCGAGGAGCGACCGCTGTCCGCCGCCACGCTGTCCGCCGCCACGCTGTCCGCCGCCACGCTGTCCGCCGCCAGGCTGTCCGCCGCCAGGCTGTCCGCCGCCAGGCTGTCCGCCGCCAGGCTGTCCGCCGCCAGGCTGTCCGCCGCCAGGCTGTCCGCCGCCAGGCTGTCCGCCGCCAGGCTGTCCGCCGCCAGGCTGTCCGCCGCCAGGCTGTCTGCGGGACCAACAGGGAGGTCAGGCTGTAGGCGCGCACCAGAGTAGTTCCGTTGCCGATACCAGTGTCGGAAATCCCTCCGATACTGCCTCTCATGCAGCATCGGGTATCGGTGAGTCCATGCACCGAGCCGATACCATCACATGACTTATTTACTTCACAGGGAAGAGAACATCACAAACACTGCGGTGTTATGCTGCGTTCGGTAACGGTCGGAGGTTCCTCCTCGAGCTGCCAAGTCGGAAAAACATGGACGCTCATGCTTAACATCAAGAATACAAATGCACTATTAAAGTAGGTGAAGCGACTTTACAAGGCTGTCACCGTAAGAGAACACTTCAATAAGAACCAGTGCCGTGAGTAGGTACAATGCTAGATGCTGGATCGGTATATACTCAGTATCTGTAGATACTCAATTTCAGGAATCGGAATTGGTATCGGGAAGCGAAAAATTGTATGGGAACATCTGTAGCGTTTACTGTCTGTATGTTCCCTGTATGACGGAGGCTAAAGCGAGGGCGTGGGGAAACGGTAGCCTCCCTTCCTCTGTCACACCCTCAGGTAAAGGATCACATCTCCCCAGGAGGGCGACTCGCGTTTCCTGCGGCCAGAAATCGGATGCATCGACTGTTTGGACTGCAGGGAAATATGGGCATTGCTTTAATTCTTCCTGAGTAACTCAGGAAACCGGCTGTATGAACGACGCTGAGAACAAAATGAATAACAGGGAAACTTCACACTGGAAAGTGTTAGTTAACCACTGTGATGCGGAGGGAACAAAGGGGATTAGCAGGAGAAAGCACAGCAGATGCCAAAGAAGCTAAAAATAATAATTAAAAATGGAGAAAAGCTGGCGCAACCCACCAGAGGGAAGTGGTTGGAGACCAGAACAGACTCACTATTGTTTGGGGACGCTTAGAAATTGCAACCGATTTGTTAATGATTTTAGCGCCAACTGTGAGCAGAAAACTAATTAGCAACAGCGGCGGATGAAAATGAGAAACAGCCACAATCAAGGCCTCAAATAGATGAGCAAAACAAGGACAGCTTGAAGTTGGTGAGCACACACACTGTCAACACACGCCATCGACACATGCTAACAAACATGCGGCCGTACGGTCTGGGGGGACACACACGCTAACAACACACACTATCAACACATGCTAACAACACGCGGTCGTACGGTCTGGGGACACACACACACTGTCAACACACGCCATCGACACATGCTAACAACACGCGGTCGTACTCTCGGGGGGGGGACACACGCTAACAACACACGCCATCAACACACGCCATCAACACGGGGTCGTACTCTCGGGGGGGGTCACTGCCGCCGTCGTCTGGCCGTCCTGAGCCAGGGAGTGGGAGGAGAGGGGCGGGGTCCCGGGGATCACACCTTTCTGGGTGTAGACCTTACACCTCTGGGAGGGAGAGGAGGGAGGTCTGAGGGGGAGGGAGGGAAGAGGAGAGACAGGGGGAGGGAAGGGGAGGGCTTGTTTAATGAACATCCATCTCTCAGAATAATATAGAATGCAGTCTTAGCTTGGCCCTCCTCCCCCCAGAGATAAACAACATGGCCGACCTGTACTCTGATGTCTTGGTCAGGCTGGCGATGCCGAGGCGTGGTGATCCCAGGGGGCGTGGCTTACTCTCTCCCACGCCGCCGACCAGCGACTCCCGGCTGTCAGACAACAACCATCCGTCAGCCACCCCACATCTAGGAACCCTACACTATACTAACATACACATTACATACTGCCCTACTGAGGCTAGGGCTGCACAGGGGACTACATATGAATCAAAACTAGGATTTAATTGACAAATCATGAAGGCCACATTTAAATGATTGTTAATATTATTTTATCATAAATAAACCTGATTTAGAAATGTCAGTGACAGTTCCGAGGCCTGCACCACCTCATTTAGTAAACCCTCTCCAGAGTTCAGAGTTCATCCAGACCCGAGGTTCCAGCAGAACGTTCTAGCAGCCCGGGTCAAACCGGTCCGGTCCGGTTCTCACCTGTCGTGGAGGCCGGAGCCCTTGGCTCTCTGCAGGGGGTCGAAGGCGGTGGAACTACTTCCTGTCACGCTCCTGGCCCCGCTGGCCAACGAGGACCCAGAGCCGTGGGCCAGGCTGTGGATCATGGTGTGGGCCAGCTGCGCCTCCTCCACCACCTCACAGATCTCCTGCAGCTGCTGGTCGCTCCTCCTCCTCCTCCCCAGCTCCTCTGGGGAGGAGGAGGAGGAGGAGGGGGAGGAGGAGGGCTCGCCGGCTCTGGAACCCGACGCGGCTGCAGGGCAGAGCGGGACAACGGGTTAGAAGACCTTCACGTTGCCACACAGGAGAAAGTAGGGTGCGCAGTGGTGTCATGAGAGGATCAGCAGCTGTGGCGCCACTCATCAGGCAGGTTGGGTGATCCCAAACCCTTATCACAGCTCTAAATGTCCGAATCGGGCTTAGGTTCATCTTAACAATGTAGTGTGGAGCAAATGTCTTGAAGGGTGTTCAGGGAATGCAGTTTTAAGCCCTGAAAATCGAACCTAAAAGTAGAAACTCTCTCAAGTTAAAGTAGAAGATAAAGGGTCCCCTAACCTTGTGATCCCATGTCCGGGGCAGGAGCAGAACCGGGAGCAGAACCGGGAGCAGAACCGGGAGCAGAACCGGGAGCAGAACCGGGATCAGCGGACTCCAGGAGCGGGGAGGCGGACTCCGGGTCCTGCTTGGTCTGCTGGGCGATCGGTGGGACCTCCTCAAATGGGAACTTGGCCACCTCGAGAGATTTAATAAAAGAAGGAAAGACGGGAGGAATACCTGTTTAGCATCAGAGTGTTTATACCGTCACATATCTATAAAACAACCGTACAACGCTCATGATCCCTTCTTGTGAACATGGACCCCCCCATCCCTCGTTCCTCCTGCAGCACTGTTTCCTCTAACGGTTCCCTTTGAGGTTGTCACATGGACGTGTCCTTGTCAGATGTCTCCTGTGTCTCTGGTCTTCCTGTACCTCCTCGCTGCCGTCGATGCAGTCCAGCCTCTCCTGCAGCTCAGCGAAGGTGTTGCATTTCAGACACTCGGCCCCTTCCTCCGGGACGGGGGCCAGCGGCGGTCCCAGCAGGCACTGCGGGGGCGGGGGGGCCTCACACTGGGCCTGTCGGCAGAGGGATCACAGCAGAGTCAACCGCTGGCACAACACTGCGTGTCGAGACAGGCCCGCGCAAACAACTAAGGACCACGTGTGTCCAGAGCAGCCGCAGGACTCACCAACACAGGATACGGTATTCATCCGCACACAAACACAAACCCTGAGGCAGTTTGCTGTCTCCATTTAGAAAACGGGCTTTGCTTTGTTAAGGCAAAGCCGGCTTATTAAACCCTCTCTTTTCATCGCTGTCTACTTCACAACTCTTGATTTTGTACATTTTCACACCCTGTTCTTCGTGTCTGATCCTCTTCACTTTTCACACTCTCTAAATTGGCTTCTTAACAAGAACACCATGAGGTAGGGACGTAAGAGTTCTGCAAGTTCCTCCGGGAAATGCATGTTCAAAGAAAAGTGGAAGAGTCATGGTGACATAATCAGTTATTTGTAAAGTGATGACTCTTTCTACTCCTCACTGCTGTTGATGACTTCCTCTGGACTCTTGGTGCTTTGGATCAAAGCATCGACGTCAAATGATGACAAATACACGGGTTCAAGGGCCCTTGATGTACAGTAATTATATCAGATCACAAAGAACACTTTTCTGGAAATAATACCACGCTATGGTTCAATATTTACTGAACTAATTCTCTATTCCCATGTCCCCCTGCAGTACCCTGACTGACCACCGCGCTAACTGACCACTGAGCGTAACCTAGGAGACCTCACCGTGCTCTGGCCCCCGGCCGTCGGCCCCTGGCCCTGGGAGGCGGGGGCCGTGGCTGGCGCCGGCTCCGCCCCTTTACCGCTCAGCATCGCCGGGACAATGGGCACGCAGGCGGGCGGGCCCTCGTTGTCGGTGAGCTCGCGGTCGGACACGGCGGCGCCGTCCGGCCCCACGTAGATCACCGTGTCGCACGACTGCTCGCTGCTGGAGTACTCGGGGTCCGGGTCGCCGGCCAATCGCAGCAGGCCCCCCGGGGCGTCGCCGCGGTGATGGAAGGGCCGCAGGTGGGTGGGGCGCCGCATGCGGCCCTCCTCACAGGAGCTGTCCCCCCCCGAAGAGCTGGAGGTGTACTGCTGGGGGGGGGGGGGGGAGAGGAGAGAGAGAGACGCGAGAGAGAGAGAGAGAGAGGAGAGAGAGAGAGAGAGAGAGAGAGGAGAGAGAGGGAGAGAGGAGAGGAGAGAGAGAGAGAGAGAGAGAGAGAGAGAGAGAGAGAGAGAGGGGGAGGGAAGAGAGGAGGGAGGGAGAGAGGGAGGGAGGAGGGAGGGAGAGGGAGGGAGGAGGGGAGAGAGAGAGAGAGAGAGGAGAGAGGAGAGAGAGAGAGAGAGAGAGAGAGTGAGAGAGAGAGAGAGAGAGAGAGAGAGAGAGAGAGAGAGAGAGAGAGAGAGAGAGAGAGAGAGAGAGAGAGAGGGAGAGAGAGAGAGAGAGAGAGAGAGAGAGAGAGAGAGAGAGAGAGAGAGAGAGAGCGCGCAGTGGGAGAGGTCATATATCATATTTCTGCTGATGGATCTGGGTCTCAGCTCTTCAGAGAACACTGACGAGGTTCAGAACATCTGCTGCTGGGTGCTGGGTTCCTGCAGCGTTTAATCAGGCTAGCCTGGTGGGTGGTGGGGGGGTCCACCTCAACCAGAGGGTTGTGGGTTTAACACCCGATGTCTGCCTGCAGGCTGTCTTCAGAAAGATCCCTAAACCTACCATCCATATCTCATTAATTAACTTCAGTTGTTAATCCAGCAATAAACGTTAACTGACAATGAACTAAGGATTAGTACTTCTATAAATGAATCCATTATTTAACCTAACCCACTTACCCTAACTCTCACCCTAACCCCTACGCTATTTAATGATGCTTACTACTGCATTAATTAATGTTAGTTAATGGCTGATAATTATTGTAAATAAGCCAATAAACCAATATGTACATTGACCATAGTAACTATTCATTCAGGGTCACATGACAACACGGAGCAGTCACATGACACCGAGCGGTCACATGACACACAGAGCAGTCACATGAAAACACAGAGTGGTCACATGACACACAGAGCAGTCACATGAAAACACAGAGTGGTCACATGACACAGAGCAGTAAACACAGCGGTCACATGACACTCGGAGCGGTCACATGACACGGAGCAGTAAACACAGCGGTCACATGACACTCGGAGCGGTCACATGACAACACAGAGTGGTCACGTGACACAGAGCAGTAAACACAGCGGTCACATGACACTCGGATCGGTTACAAGACACAGAGCGGTCACATGACAACACAGAGCGGTCACATGACACTCGGAATGTCACATGACACACGGAGCGGTCATATGACACTCGGATCGGTCACATGACGCTCGGAGCGGTCACATGACACTCGGAGCGGTCACATGACGCTCGGAGCGGTCACATGACGCTCGGAGCGGTCACATGACACTCGGAGCGGTCACATGACACTCTGAGGGCGTTGTAGACTCACCACAGTGACCTTGGTCTTCCTCTTCTTCAGCCGCAGCACGCGGGAGGCGATCTGGATGGTGAAGAGCGTCTCAGAGAAGTCCCTTGGCGACGCAGAGATGTGAGCGATCATAGTGGTCCGGCAGTTCATGTTGCCTAGCGACTCCCTTAGCAACATGGCCAGCTTGCTGTCCCTAGCAACAGACAGGGACCAGAGCGGGAGTTGGAGGGCCTGTTGGCTTTGTTGTGCGGTTTAACAACACAAACACACACATTCTCCAATTCATACTGACCAATAATATAATATTTGAAAATAAGACATTGCTGCCATGGGTTACAGGCCTTTGAAATCCAAACTGGATGAATAACATTAAAACACACAATGTATTCTCCTTAAATAATAACTAAAAGACACGATGAATCCGCTGTCCCCCGAGAGAGAAGAAGAAGTGAGTCTGGATTGTGAGAGATTATACGGGCTGTGTAGTCACACTCTCCTGGGTGGGCTGCTGCAATCTGTCTTCGCTCTCTATTTCTGTCTCCCTCACTCCGTGTGTGTGTGTGTGTGTGTGTGTGTGTGTGTGTGTGTGTGTGTGTGTGTGTGTGTGTGTGTGTGTGTGTGTGTGTGTGTGTGTGTGTGTGTGTGTGTGTGTGTGTGTGCGTTCCTAAACTGCCTGACAATAAAAACTAAGTAGCCCACTGCCACACACACACACACACACACACACACACACACACACACACACACACACACACACACACACACACACACACACACACACACACACACACACACACACACACACACACACACACACAGTTACCTATACGTGTGTAAATGCGTACTTGCACACTTTGTCTCCTGACCTTTTCTTACATTCTTGTTGTCATCACTTTTCTTTTGTGTCCTCTGAGACGCCCTTCTACGGCTCTCTCTCCCTCTCTCTCCTCTCCCCCCCTCTCTCTCCC
>OLKM01004667.1:0-5000 GCA_900291075.1 Melanogrammus aeglefinus | reverse complement strand
TGGCCTTCACATCTCCTCCTCCCCCTCCTCCTCCTCCTCCTCCTACTCCTCCCCCTCCTCCTCCTCCCCCTCCTCCTGCTCCTCCTGCGCCTGCTCCTCCTCCAATGAGGGCTTTAACATCACAGCTGCCCAGGTCCAAGAGATGGAGACGGCTACGGCCTCCAGACACTAGAGAGAGGGGGGGGGGGGAGAGAGAGGGGGGGAGAGAGAGAGGGAGGGGGGGGAAGAGAGAGCGGGGGAGAGAGAGAGGGAGAGAGAGGGGGGGAGAGAGGGGGGGAGAGAGAGAGGGGGGGAGAGAGAGAGAGAGAGAGAGGGAGAGATTTAGCTGAACATTTCAGAGGTAGCATCAGATAATCGAGCCGTCAGAACGAGCCAGGTTGTACGTACACTAGCTGCTCCCTGTATGCAGCTAATGGGTAATTTCCTTCTCCAGCATTAACTGGTTCTGCTGCTGTTAACGAGGTACAATTATTCAGCCCATCTCCAATCTACCAGCACAAAGTTAATCTCAAGCTAATGAGGAGACATCCCGCGACCTTTGCGGTAATGAGAGGAACAGCGTTCCCATTCTCTGCAGACGATGAAGACCCTTTATCATCTGCCCCTGATTCGCAGTTTGCAGGGTGTGTGTGTTTGCGTGCTTATGTGCGTGCGTGCGTGCGTGCGTGCGTGTGTGTGCGTGTGTGTGTGCAGGCTGCTGAGGCCAGTGAGTGGTGGTATGCGTGTGACTGTGCAGGCTGTTGAGGCCAGTGAGTGGTGGTATGTTGACTGTAATCAGTGATGATCAGATCGTTGTGTTCGGTCTGCCGGTCGTCATCATCGCGTACGTGAGCTCATCTGTGAGGTTGTTTGTCATCATCGGGCGTCTCATCAGCGCTGGCGTCAGACGGAGATTGTATTTAGAACAATTCCACGTGTTCTGGTAACGCTGCATATATTCACACGTCGACTCTCTCCCCTCTCACTCTGCCATTATGTGTTTACACATGTGTTGGTGTGCACCATCGCTCCACACATGGATCCAAAACACCTGGCCAGACCGTCGGGCTGTCTGGCACCCTGATCTTGATATGTATGCGTGTGTGCGTGTGCACGTGCGTGCGTGCGTGCGTGCGTGTGTCTCCCACTCACTGCCGCTCTTGCCAGTCTTCTCCATGCGGTACTGGTAGATGTGGAGGGTGAACAGCATGTGGGAGTTGCGGTGCTCTTCTTCGGTGGTGTCGCCGCGGTCGCCGCCGTGCCGCGCCGCGATGGCCGCGTCCAGGAACCAGGCCGCCTTCTCCGGGGTCGGAGCGCGCAGCTCTGATTGGTTCTGGAGCTGGAAGGGGTGGGGGGGGTTCAGGTCAGTCAGTGTGTGAATGACCAGAGTGGGTCAGGTCAGTCAGTGTGTGACTGACGCTGCTCGGATCAAAAGAGGATCTGAAGGAGGAGGCTTTAATGACGTTCCCTTGGTCTGAGAACGCTTTAACCAAGAGGGTATTAAGCACTATTAGGGTCCCTTAGTTAGCTGCGTCACTCATGGAATTGAATAGGAGAAATTAAAAATGTGTATGTGCATGCGCCCACTTGCTTGGGTGTGTGTGTGTGGGTGCGTTCATGTGTGTGTGTTTGCGGGCCTACTGATGTGCGCGACGCAAGGATATCATCACTGATCAGATTATGCCAGATTAGTCGAGGATTACAAGGATGTTCTTGTATCAAAGTGCTCAAATCCCGCAAACACACTGTAACTCAGACACACACACACACACACACACACACACACACACACACACACACACACACACACACACACACACACACACACACACACACACACACACACACACACACACACACAGGGGAGGATTCACTCCCAGGCCTATCAAACCTAACAATAGGTTTCACACCATATTCACTCCTTTGTGAATGTTTGAGCGGAGCCGTGCCGTTGCCGTGACGCTGAAGGATGAGTAACACCGAGGTACCCGTGAGGAGCACATCAGTGGAGACGCTGTCACCGTGGGGATACATACGAGACAATAAAGGCCTGTGCTTCTTTTTATAAACTTGCTTTTTAATGTTTTCACCGTTTAACGTATCACACGTTTTTGGTGGAGTTTCAACAGTAGCAGGGAGGAGGAGGAGGAGGAGGAGGAGGAGGAGGAGGAGGAGGAGGAGGAGGAGGGAGGAGGAGGGGAGGGAGGAGGGGGAGGAGAGGGGGAGGAGAGAGGAGGAGGAGGGGAGGAGGAGGAGGAGGAGGAGGAGGAGGGGGGGGAGGAGAGGAGGGGAGGAGGAGGGGAGGGGAGGGGGAGGAGGAGGAGGAGGAGAGGAGGGGAGGAGGAGGAGGAGGAGAGAGGGGGAGGAGAGGAGAGGGTGGTGGGGGAAGGGGAGGAGGGGGGGGGGAGAGGGGAGGAGGAGGGAAGGGGGGAAGGAGGTAGGAGGAGGAGGAGAGAGGAGGTGAGGAGGAGGAGAGGAGGAGGAGAGGAGGGAGGAGGGGGGAGGAGGAGGAGAGGGAGGGGAGGAGGAGGAGAGGGAAGGGAGGGAGGAGGATGCGGGGGGGAGTGAGGAGGAGGGGGGAGAGGAGAGGAGGGGGGAGGGGGAGGAGGAGAGCGGGGGAGGGGAGGAGAGGGAGGAGGGGAAGGAGGAGGCAAGGGGGGGGCGCGAGAGAAGGGGAGGAGGAGAGAGGGGAAGGGAGAGGGAGGGGAGAACGGAGGAGGGGAGGGAGGGAGGAGAGGAGAGGAGGGGGAGGAGGGAGAGGAGGAGAACAGAGGGAGGGAGGAGGAGGAGGAGGACGAGGAGGGGAAGGAAGGGGGAGGAGAAGAGGAGGGGAGGAGAGGAGGGGAGGACGGAGGGGGGGAGAGAGGGGAAGTGGAGGGAGGAGGAGGGAGGAGGTAGAAGGAGGAGAGGAGGAGGTTGAGGAGGGAGG
The DNA here is from genome assembly GCA_900291075.1 of Melanogrammus aeglefinus. Lineage (NCBI taxonomy): Eukaryota > Metazoa > Chordata > Actinopteri > Gadiformes > Gadidae > Melanogrammus > Melanogrammus aeglefinus. The sequence continues at coordinate 2,092 of OLKM01004667.1, read as the reverse complement.
AGGAGGGAGGAGAGGGGGAGGGGAGGGGGAGGAGGGAGGAGGGAGGAGGAGGAGGAGGAGGGGGAGGAGGGGGAGGAGGAGGCTGGTAGAGCCCTCTCAGGGAGAGGAGGCCGTTAGCCACCGCTAGCCCGGGGCTAGAGACATCAGTAAGGCACACTGATACAACGCCAGAGGGGGCACGGTGCATGTCTGTGTGTGTGTATGCGTGTGTATTCATGCATCAGTGTGTTTGTTTGTGTGTGTGCTCTTGTGCATCAATGCGTGTGAGTGTATGTGTGTGCGTGTGTGTGTGTTTGTATTCATGCATCAGTATGTGTGTGTGTGTGTGTGTGTGTGTGTGTGTGTGTGTGTGTGTGTGTGTGTTGTGTGTGTGTGTTTGTATGTGATGTCTGTGTGTGTGTGTGTGTGTGTGTGTGTGTGTGTGTGTGTGTGTGTGTGTGTGTGTGTGTGTGTGTGTGTGTGTGTGTGTGTGTGTGTGTGTGTGTGTGTGTGTGTGTGTGTGTGTGTGTGTGTGTGTGTGTGTGTGTGTGTGTGTGTCTGTGTGTGTGTGTGTGTGTGTGTGTGTGTGTGTTTGTCTGTGTGTGTGTGTATGTGTGTTTGTCTGTGTGTGTGTGTGTGTGTATGTGTATGTGTGTGTGTTTGTGTGTGTGTGTGTGTGTGTGTGTGTGTGTGTCTGTGTGTGTGTGTGTGTGTCTACCTGCATGCCACAAATGGGGTCCTCACACAGGTAGACTCCAGGAGGCTGGCCGTCCTGTAGACTGCCTGTAGCGACCTCCGACAACAAGTCCTTCAGGTTCTCCTCTTTGCCCCAGACCTGGAAACAAACCCCCCCCCTGAGTGACCTCACCTCACTGATCACATACGACGCTGCCGGGAGAGCCCAGCCACTAGAAGACTCCAGAGGGGGGCTCGTCTATTGGCTGTGCCCCCTAACTTGAACTGGACTCAGGCTCGCTTTGACAACGTTTGACCACGCCCCCTCGCCCTCGCTCCTATTGACCCCAACGCCTTCATCTTTCTGACGCCTGGACTGTTTACATAAACATTGAGGGCGTTTAGCAGACGCTTTTATCCACCGTGACGTACAACAAGTCCATTTGTCAGAAGAAAGAGAAACAACACTAAATATCTCTGTGGGTACATTAAGGATGTTCATAGAAACAAGTACCAAGCACTAACCATCACTAGGTTAACCCGTTCCCCGTAGACAACAGAGAGGGCCAGGATGAGAGGAAGCGTGGTTGGAAGTCCTCCCGCTATAACGAGGTTCTCCTCCCCATTAAAGGTGACATTAATGGACCACTATGTCCAGTCCCCCATCAGGATGAGAACCTCAGTGAAGCCCTTCAGGCTTTGGACGCTGTGACTCTGATAATCAGGGCCAGGTGGAGACGACGCTCGACTTACGGGGAACCGGCCAGCACCCCATCACTGATTTAACGCGTATTGCCGGTATGCATGTATGTACGACAATCATGGCACCCATTGCCCTCCTGATCATCCCTAAAGGAGGGGTCCCCCCGCTCTGATGGAGCCCCCCCCCCCAAGGACCCCCCTGAAGGAGGGATTCCCCGCTCTGGATGGAGCCCCCCCCCCCCTGAAGGAGGGATTCCCCGCTCTGATGGAGCCCCCCCCCTAAAGGGGGCCCCCCACCCCCTGAAGGAGGGATCCCCCGCTCTGTGCTCCTCCTCCAGTTTTCTTCTTTGCTAATAAAGGGATCTCTTTCTTGCCCTCTTGGGGACTAGGGTCAGGGGGGTGCCCTTCATATGAGAGTGGACCTGTGATCAGGTGCTGGGGGTGCCGCTGGCCCCCGTCTGCAGCGCTACATGTGGGGGTGTCAGGGGGGCGACCCGGGCTCACTGACCTCCACAGCGGAGACGCGCACGGAGAAGCGCGCCCCAGTCTTCTCCTTCCTCTCATTGATGAGTTTGAACAACCAGGAGATGGCGCACGGGATGATCCCCAGAGTCTGTAGGGAGTCGTCCCGACCAATCATAGTGTAGGATTTACCTGAGAGAGAGAGAGAGAGAGAGAGAGAGAGAGAGAGAGAGAGAGAGAGAGAGAGAGAGAGAGAGAGAGAGAGAGAGAGAGG
>OLKM01004666.1:0-20760 GCA_900291075.1 Melanogrammus aeglefinus | reverse complement strand
AAGAATGGAGTTTCATTTCACCGAAGCACTTCCAGCCAAAGTTACCATATCAGCGCAAAGCATTGCGTTTGTCGCGCTTCAAGTTCTGGGGCAAGTCCAGGGGGCTTGCTTCAGACAATGCTCACCGAAGGCCGTGCATTTAAGTAAGTCTTATTTCGGGAGAACTTGACCAATAAAATTGCCCAAATGCGATTGCCGCAAAAGACTGTCGGCCGATTGAATATTGTTGAGGACAAGGGCTCACGGCAAGTGTTTACAAGTTTCTTCACGCAACGCATTCCACAAGCACCATCAAGAGGCATAGTAATGACTAAAATCCATGACCTCCCTTTTTCCTCTCCCCTTTCCCCCCCCCCCCTTTATCAAATTACGGCAAAAGAAAGAAAAGAAGAGGAATTTGGCTGTAGCTGACTATGTCGCCCTGACAGGAGACCGCTTGACCTCTGTGAGTAACAACAATTACCTTGGTGTATCTGCCCACATTCATATCACTAAAACCATGGGAACTGAAGTCGTTTGCACTAACTTCAATTAAAACAGAAGAGCGTCACTTTGCAGAAGCATGTGCAGAGCAGTTCCTAACAGTAGCATGCAAGTGGGAAATAGAAGGAAAGTCACAACTTAACTATAGTGGGACCGACAGCCGCACGACAATATGATAGCTGCGGCTATTTTTTTTTTTTTATTTTTTTTTTTTTGTTTTTTTTTCGACTTCTGCCATTGACCACATGCTTGCATAGCTTCACATCCTAACAGAGAAGCCATCACGGTGAGCATCTCTGACAACGGATATGTGCATGCATTGTCCAAGTCTCACAAAATTGTGGGCCACTTTCAAACACAGCCCGCCAAACACCGCAGAGCTTCAAAGCAAAAACAAGCTGCCTTGGACAGCAGCAGCGAGCCGCTCTTCCAGGACATTCCAACACGTTGGAATTCGACGGTGGATATGGTCAAGCGTCTGAACCGCAATCAAGCAGCAATAAAAGCAACCCAGATTTTGTGGACCACACTGGGGGGCATGCTGCATGAACAATCACCAAGAAGGTCTCCACAGACTTCTGAAGATGGGCCACCCAAGAAGAAAATGAGCCTGCTCCTACAAATGTACTCGGATTCAGATTCTGATGAGGAGGTGCAGCCTGGCAGAGACATACACAGGTACAGGTACATTAGTACATTAGTATGAGGACTGCTCCCTTTGCAGTGGTGCGCCTGCCTCATTCAGGAGCCCATGGACAAGCTGCGCCCTGGCTGGCTCACCAAATATGTTAGGACTCCTTGCATCCACAGTTCCATGTGAAAGAGGCTTCTCAGGGGCAGGCCACATCGTGCAAAAGAAACGGTCAGCCTTACTTTCAGAAAATGTCAGCCTGTTAGTTTGTCTCAGCAACTGGCTAAAAGAAGAATATAAGAGAGCCAGATTTTATTGTATGAAGGTGTGGTAGTTGGTTAATTTAAAAAATGGAAAATGTTCAACCAATGTTTGACCATTCTAAACTCCTATTTTCAAAAAGAGCAATGGCTAAGATGCCCATAACGTTTGGAATGACGGGTATCTTTAAGTTTGATTAAAAAAATGTTATACGCTCACAGGCATTGCAAAGAGACTGACACTAAACACAAATTGAAATATGGTGTGGTATTTCAATTTGATTTTATTTTTCATTATTAATAACACCATCATCTGGATTTTTTCATGAATAAAGGAATAAAAGAACATGCTAAATGCCTATTTATTATATATTGCCTATATATATCCGCCTTCTGTCATTTATCTTTCTGTTCATGCAACAATATACAGAGAAATTGAGAAATTCCAGGCATATTTACGAATTGGTAATTAACTCGCTCGATTAATCAGCGATTAATCCACAGCTACCCTGTGATTAATCTGATTCAATTTTTTAATCTTTTGACAGCCCTAATAAATATGCAATTATTCAGTTATTATAAGTAGAACCAAGCTTTATTTCAATTATTCGTTTATTAACAGATCTGTATCTGAGCCATTGGTACTATCCTCTCGTGAAATTCTATGATGAAATTCATATTGATGGCATGGCACTATATCCTTATTCTCGCCCATCTTGAATTTAATAGACCATTCTCTTTCTTTCGAGGAGTTCTGGGAGTGGTTCTCCGTAAATAGAATAATAATAATAATATTATACATTTTGTTATCGAGTGGTAAAAATAAGCGTGGAATAATGTATAGAACGTTGCCGGTCAATGTCGAAAATAAGCCCCTTCAGGGCGACGCAAGACACCTCCGCTTCGCATCAGTGTCCAGTTCCGATGATGACCGGTGTTCTATACATTATTGCTTACTTATTAAACACAGGCTCTTTTCAATGCTGTAAAACGCTCCATTCATCAATTACTGCAGTAAAACCAACACAGAAAATAGTGAATGATATGTTTATACCTTTTTTATTGAAGATTCAACAATTTGCATTTTTAATTGGAACCCAAATTATGCTTACACTGTATAACTGCACCTCTATTCTTCAGAAAAGTATGTTTGTCTCAGTTGCATTTACCATGGTACAACGTGGCTTAAAAATATATATTTGATAAAGAATAAAACATTTCTCATTTAAGCATTATAACAAATTTAATAAACTATGCCAAAAATGAACACGTCAGAACAAATACGATCAAAATACAAACTCAATGTTGATATGTTTTACTTAGTGTCTGCTATGCTAACAAAGTTATATTCAACTTTTAATTGAATGAAAAAAATCAGTCTTATTCTATATTGTGCAAAACACAAATGTTTGGATGAAGAAATGTACATTGTATCTCATACACTTTGATCTCATGCTGCTTTTATCTGTATCTCTTGACCTCTTAAACCGAAACTGATGGGCGTTCTCTGTATTATACGTCTCACACACCTCATTTACGAGGGGTAAAATATATCTATAGTGCTGCTTGCACGACTATGGGCACAGTCGGCTTAAAGGGGACATAAGATGCAAACAACACTTTTTCTGGAGATTTGGGTGTTGTTTTGGTGGTCTCTGAGTGTCTGCCACATGCAATTTACAAAAGGTCTGTACATGATTTTTTGAGTGAGATATGCATTTCTACCCTGAGTACCCTGCCTATAGTTACCAAATGAGCGAGTCAGTTTCGGTGCCCTCTCCTACGTAGTAGGGTTGGAATTATTACCTCCACCTCCACGTTCTCCCACCGGCCTCCTCTCCTCAATCAGAAGCATAGCTATTATATTTTGTGGACCGAGCGGAACGAGCAGCCGCGGAGGTCTTGTCAGTCGGCGAGGTGTCAGGTCCGGATACAATCCCTTTCTCGAGCTGAGCTGCCCGGAACTGCCGCTGAGCTCGCTCTGCCGCTGCCATTGCGCCGCCGGAAAGAGCAGCTTCCAGCCGCGTTGTACTCCCTGGAGACCCAAAAAGGTGCAACACAAGGGAACGCTAGGGATGCTTGGATTCAGACACAGTGCAAAAGGCAGCATTTTCCTCTTTTGTGTAGTATACGTCACATATGTGGTATATGTGCAGATTGAGTTGGGGGAGGTTCTGACCACAATGGCATGATTGTACCTCAGGACAATAGTTGTCAACAGGCATGATTACACTGTTTCCATCACAATTGTGTATCACCTTCTTGTACTCTCTGGACTGGTCTTTAACCAAACCAACATAATATGTTGTTGTCTGATTCCACAACATGTGTTCATACAATATGAGTTCTGCCATGGAGCTAGCAGTTTGCTTCACAGGTTTAGGGTTGTGGTGAGATTCGCCAGCCACTTAGGCCTTTGGCTGTTTGCACTGCTGCTGACTTCATTTTCCAGCAGGACTTGGCACCTGCCCACACTGCCAAAACTACAAAAACCTGGTTCAATGACCATGGGATTACTGTACTTAATTGGCCAGCAAACTTGCCTGGCCTGAACCCCATAGAGGATCTATGGGACATTGCCTAGAGAAAGATGAAAGACATGAGGCCGAACAATGCCAAAGAGCTGAAGGCCGCTATTAAGAGCATCCTGTCATCCATAACCACCTCAGGCAGTGCCACAGGCCTGATTGTCATCCATCCACGCCACATTAAAGGGAAGTAATAAAACATGAAAAAAGGGGCCCAAACCAAGTACTGAGTACATAATGCATTAATTATACTTTCATAGGGGCCAACATTTCGTTTATTTAAAATCTTTTTTTTATTGATTTCATGTAAGAATTCTAATTTTCGGAGATTTTGAATTTTTGGTGTCTTCATAACAACTGTAAGCCATAATATTTCAAAATTATATGAACAATGAAGGTTTGAATATGTCACTTGTGCATGTAATGAGTCTACATAATGTATTTAGTATGACCTTTTAAGTTGAATACTGAAATAAATGAACTTTATTTGCAACGAATAATACAATATTTTCTTGAGTATACGTGTGTATAGTGATGATTCAGCCGAGTACAAGCGCGCGGGAAACATGCTTCACTTGGAGAGCAACAAACAAGCCCAAAACTACCCTTGAGCTTGCTACACTGAGCAACCCAATGTTCTCTTAAGACGTCAATCTTTGTGGAGTTTAGTGTCTGAGAGGCCCAATCTTTGATGCGTATTTTTCCTTGGTGTAATTGTGTCTTTTCAGTAGTCATAGTGCTAGAACTATAAAAGAAGCTTTGGACTGTTTAAATCCTTGTATGACTAAGTGGCCTCAATGACTTAATTGATTTGGCCTTAGCGCGATGTATGTCAGACCAAATTGCCTCACTTTGTATAGCAGAGTATTTTTAAGAATCAGTTTTCTTTGCTGAAGGCAGATGGTATTTCTAGCCTGCGTCATTCTGTGTGGTGGTGCTTGGCGATTCACATCGTGTGCTTATTGTCACGGTTAGCGTGTGGCAGGCAGGTAGGACCCAATAGCAGACAGTTGAGGTAAAGGGTAATTTTATATAATTGCAAAAAAGGCAGGAACATGGGTAACGCAGGTAACACCGGGAAAACAGGTAACACACAGGACACAACTCACCACAAACCACAAGGCTCCGACAAGGAACAAAGGAATGACAAGGGCTGCATCCGAATACCTAGTACATACTATTTCTGTCTAGTGTCTACTACTTGACCATACTACACTTGACTGTGTAGTACGGTCTACAGACATGCGTAGAACGCCGCCGAAACTCCACCGATTGTTTGGAGATGACGTATCTCCCCAGATGGCGGCAAAATTTACCTGTTTTCCGTCTCATTATCTTGCTATTGAATAAAAAAAATGTCTCTTTCTACGGCAAATAGCTTCTTGAAATGGATAGTCTATATATATTATATATATATTATTATATATATATGGATTATATTATAAATGGATATATTGGTGGTGTCGGGTCAGCCATCTCTTCTTTGTTTGTTACCAGACTCCGGTTGCATTGTGGTGATAGCGTAGTGTGGTCCGTGGTTCACTTTGGCGGTAGTATGCATTCGGAAACGACTTCCGTACTACAGAATGCATACTAGAGTATTTGGACGTGCTAGATTTTTCGCATACTACAAAATGCATACTATATTATAGGTTTGCTAAGTACGAGTATTGGGATGCAGCCAAGGGCTTCAATACCAAACACAGGGCACGCAACGAGTAACAGCTGAAACACATTAGGGGAGGGAGTAGTGATCACACAGGAGGGAAACTTGACCGGACATGGGGAGAAACAAGACAGAGATACCAAGGTGAAACACACCAAAACAAGACAAGGAAACAGACAGCCCATGACAGCGATTAATAAGACCAATGTTCGACATCTTGGCATATCGGATGACTTTTTGCTGGAGAGATATAGATTCTCGCGCAAATCTTTAATATATTGAAATAGCCTTCTCCAGCCTTACTTATAGCCAACACTACCAATCGAGGACCTGGCCTCAGTTCACTCCACACTATTTGCGTAGCCCTCCGTTTTTTGCAAATGGTAGTTTTATCTATGATGTAAAAGATGCTGAGCACATCTCAGTCCTTTCAGATGACCCATCCACGTCCGGACCAAGATTTTCATCGGCCTCCTATCATACAAAGAGCAATACAGGCTGAGTACTATGCCGAGAGGCGCTTACAACAGAAAGTATAAAATGGTCCTAACAGACTTACATCCACTGGAGAATGTTCGATCGTACCCGGCGGCTTCATTACAAGCACTAACTATCTTGGATTCTGTGAAGTTGATGAATTTGTCACTTTTAGGTTTTCTACCCAGTTACCAAAACAAACAAACATTTGGAACATATGCGCTGTGGCACGCACACGGTTTGCATTCAGATACTTCAAAGGCAAACAAAATCTAAAATACGAGAAAACACAAAAACCTAAAGCAGTGGGGTACCCTTACATGGCCCCTGACTCTCTGAGAGGAGGTTACCTCCAGGTACCCTCGGATTTGAGTTTAGCTATCCGTAAGTCATTTCACGGATTCCTGTGAGAACAGGTTGTTATTAACAGCTCCTCACACGGGGTCAAGACCAGTTTGAGCGCGCCAGATCCATCTGTTGACGGTCTGCCTTTTCACGATTGGCTTAAAAAAAAAGGGCCTATTTAAATTTATACCAATACGATGGTGGGAAAAGCTTACCAGTTTGTATGTTTTTATACTTCATTTTTACTTGACCCGCTGACCGCTTGGGAGCCATCGGAGTACATCTTTTTTTAGAAGACAAGGGTTATGTGGTAGGAACGTTAAGAATGCTTAACTGGGAAATATATAGATTCATGATGGCTCAAATATTAAGGTTCATGCTTTTGACGTGTAACTAACGCATTTATGCGGTCAGCGATCCGCTGCCAGGCTTTGGTTCTCCAGATTGCAGAGGCTTTCGTTGCCTTTTCTTGTGATAATGTCCTTCTCCTCGTCATAGCTCTCCAGGAGAACCTGGAGTTCCATTTCATTGAAATAAGGCGGCCGTTTCACCATTTTGAACAGGGTTTCCAATGAATCCATACTTCATGTCTTTATAGGTTTTGGTCGTGACATGCACCAACCCTGTGTTAACCAACCCCGAGTGATTGAATAATGCAAAAACCCCGTGCGGTGGAACCGAAAGCTCGGGTTTAGTTGGCACAGGGCCAATCAACCTAGAGTTCAGCGTTAACTCTGTTTGTTATACCCCACATGACACTTATGTGGGTCTTTTTCTGTTTAATGCCGCCATATCTGCTTTCTTAATTTGGCTGTTCTCTTTTCTGGGCCTTGCCGAGTTGGGTCTTTAATGTTTACATTCCTCTGGAACATCTCTGCCTTTGTTTTGGACCCTTACAGAGGTAGTCTCAATTAGGGGGTTGATATAACCGATGTTTCAAACATAAACCACAATACAACTTAATTAAACTAAACCGGTGGGACATGTTTACTTCTTGCTCTTAGTTGAATGGGAGCTACTCTTGGGATTTTGGGGTGTCTTGTCAATTAGGAAAAACAAGCACCATTTTTTTTTTAATGTAGCCTACTTTCTCAAGGGAATGCATTACGTCTCCGTAGGCCTACATATGAAGGATTGAACACTTCTCTGTAGACACTGTTTTAGATGTAGTTAGAAGATCTGATATAATAGAGATAGATTTGATATAATAAAATTGAGGTGGGTAATTATGTTGAATACATTATAGGCCTATTATTGATCCCTCATACATTTTACAATCGAAAATATTATCATTTTTAAACCTAAAATTGCTGGACGTGTTTTGTAGGCCTACAATGTCTCAATCATTGAGAAATCTACATTCCTGGCACTTGTCAGCAGCAATAAATAAATCCCATAGAAACACCAGCACATGTTGGATGCAACAGACCTAATCCATCCATGTAAAGCTACGCATACATCAATACATATTGATGTTGCCTTCGTGATGAAGTTGACTACGAAAATAACGAAATGTTTCCGTAGCCGGCTTTACTTGCTATGAATGCCGAAGGGTCTTGTAGTTTGTAATACCGAATTCTCCACCTGAATCATACCCAATACAAACTACATTTCCCATCAGTCTAGCGAAGGCGAGCTTCATCCACGGAGGGGAACCGTGTGTTTTGTTTTGAAATCGAATATCAGGTAAATTCGTTTGAATTGGTCGGGTAGTTGGTTACAATATCATCTGTTAATGCCATTATTGAGTCTTATATAGTGCATTTACTGGTGGTGACTGCAATAGCGTACCGGTAGCAGCTGACTTGGCAACAACAGAGGCAACTCACTAGCGTCGTACGTATTGGTGAGTTACAGTATCATTTAATGTCCATATCCTAATTTATGGTTAGCAAACAAAAAATTAAGATATTTCAAACTTTATGTCGATGTATATTCTGACATTCCTTGATGAGTAAATGTCGTGCAACTCATAGGGTAGGGCTTAACCATACAGACATATATATTCTGGCTTGACCTGGTCGGAGCCTCAGTTGTGTTCCCCATTTAAGTGATCGGTCGCTGCTGTGTATGCTCAGCTATAGGGAACCGCTCATATGAGTGTTCTGATTCCTTAGCTTGATTACATACATCCCCTAGGTATCCATATATTTAATTCCATAGTTCATGTATTCCACATCCCGTCGTCCATGTCCATCCCAAGACTCCACAGGGCTATCACTTATTATATAATTAGGTTATTGCAATGGGAATAAATGAGTTATTTTCCCATTTGGATCTGATCAATCTATTCCTCCGACCAGGCACTCAAAGTGAATAGGATGTATCCATGCAGACCAGGTCTGCCTTCTTAGTCAACAAGGTGAAACAGGTGTTACAGGGCAGCCTGCTGCTGCTTCCCCAGAGATTATCCCAAAGGTCTTTCCAATTTTTCCTAATTTGTTCTTGTGAGGATATTTCAAATGTCCATTCCAGCATATGTACAAACGAACAAAGGATGCCCTCAATAAAAAAAGGTTTGAGAGAGTTTGGTAATCAACCTGAAAGATTTTTAGCTTGCTAAGAAAATAAGGACAATGTTTGCCCCTCTTATTTATAAGACCTCTTATAAATTGAATAATCACATTGGTCACAGAAGAGATGTTCCAGGTGATCTATAATTACAGATGCTTATACTCCAGCATATGTATAACAAGGGGGACAGCACACTACCCTGCGGTGTGCCAATAGGATCTCATCACTGATATGGTGTTAGTTGAGTTAATTGGCAACCCTCTTATTCATGAAACCTCTTGATTCAGATTCAAGTTCTTTATAGTTCACAGTGGATATTTATATATAACATTTTGCAGACGCTTTTATCCAAAGCGAGTTACGTTTCATACACACATTCACACACCAACAAAGGAATCAACCACACAAGGAAACAGCCAGCTTGTCAGGAAGTTACTGTTAGGTGTCTTGCTCAGGGACACCTTGACACTCAGCTAGGAGGTGCCAGGGAACCAACTAGCAACCTTCTAGTTTCAAAGCAACCCGCTCTACCTCCTGAGCTAAGCCTCAAGCTTAGGTCAGTTGCTCAACTCATTATCTACCTTTCATGGTCCTCTTTTTAAATAAAAGTTTGTGTTGTGTGTGTGTGTGTGTGTGTGTGTGTGTGTGTGTGTGTGTGTGTGTGTGTGTGTGTGTGTGTGTGTGTGTGTGTGTGTGTGTGTGTGTGTGTGTGTGTGTGTGTGTGTGTGTGCAATTTGCATAACTCCTCCACCCATCTTTAGGGTTATAACGCAGAAGCGCAGCCGGAATGGACTTCCCCGAGGACTTCAACCAGCTGGAGCTTCTGAAGACCCATGGACACCTGATTCCCCGCGGGGCCAGCAGCCTCTGGACCGGGGAGGGTGTCGCCGGAGAGGAAGAGGAGAGAGGAGGAGGAAGAGGAGGAGGAGGAGGAGACTGAGCAGTGGCTCTGGCAGAAGGAGAATTCGCTCCAGGACCGCCCTGAGGAGCTCATGCTCTGGGCAGCGGAGAAGAACCGGGTGAGTGCGTGTTTTCTTTTCTTTTGAATGGGAAAAGTCGCGCTCAGCTAGTTTGTAACATGCATGAGTGCCGCTCCACATGCGTCTGCAGTGTCACTGTAGCACTGTTAACGCGAAAAGGTGCTTGTGCTTTTCTCAAATTCGAAAACCAACAGAAAACACAAATCCTGGACCAGGAATGTGAGGGATGCTCCGATCTATCGGCTGCCGATCATTATTGGCAGATATTAGTTTTAGGGATCGAACCATATGGATTTTTTAGGACCAATACTGATTTTTTTTCATCAGCCTTATCCGATGACCCATACGCCAACACTGATTTTCTTGAGCTGATATTTGGAGCCGATACTACATGGGAAATCAAGAGTTCTCTCGAGGGCACAATTTGAATATGCTCAGCGAGCCACTCTGGGAATGAGCAATATACTCACTCCCCGATTTCCTTGGCCCAGAACATTAACCAATCCCATAGGTGTATCTGAAATAGGCGGGCCAAAAAGGTTGCTGTTTTACTGACCGGGTACGGCAAGAGTCTTATCTAGCGCCACTGGTCTGTATACGTCACCCCTTATATTGTTCTGATTGCTCGTAGTGTTATCCAATGTGCGTTATCCAGTGATATTTTCAATTGCATGCTTGGTGCCGCCCCTCGAGTTGGGCCATTTTCATTCCTCGTTGCCAGATCCTACAGCTTTCTAGATGTGGGTCTGGATTTCCAGGCTAAGCCGATACTGCTTTTCCCCCCTCAATTTACATAATAAAAATGACACAAGGATGATAACAAATGTTACGAGTCTCAATTAAAAAAAAAAAAAAGGAATATTAAATGAACTCTCTGTAAATCATACTGGGAAAATATATATATATATAAAAAAATTGAAATAATAATAATTATATCGGACGGCCGATATATTGGTCGATCGATCACTAATTAGTTTTAAAGTGTTTGATCTGAGCTTTCTATAGATGCCGATCAGAAGACTTTTCTCTGTGCACGCCAACCGAAGATCGCTTAAATTACTTCACCTGTCTGACAGTTCTTTAAGGTGTCAGAAAAAGACAGAAAATCTATCGGCAATGTGTGGCAAGCAGAAATCCCTCGATGGAAATCCAGGATTAATTCCACAAACCTCATTAGACGTCTGAGAATCCGTCAGGTCAAAGAATACGGTGATCATGGCAAGCCAGAGAAAAGCCAGTAAAGCGATCTAACCCTTCAGAGACTAGCAAGATATTTTTCAGACTTTCAGCACAGCAGCGAATGTTGTAAACGAGAATAGGCTGACCTCCAAAAATGCAGATGTTTATATTTATAAAAAAAAAGCGTCCATCCATGCTTAAGAAATAGGCTAAGTTGAAGAATGGTTGCCATGGCAGGTTGTTAGGCAAATGTTGGGGAATGATTTATACAGTTAGCTAATTGGCTACAGCCTTTCTTTCTTGCCATTTTACTCACATTAACACAGTAATCGCCGTCACTGCTTATGGCAATGCTGACATCTAGCATCGCCACACACTACAGCCTCTGTGGTTTTGAAAATAACAATTCAAGGGCCCTAATTGGTAATTGCACCCTTTTACAGGTGGACCATTTCCATAGGCTTATTTACATGCAGGCTGTCGGGCCGCAAGTCTGTCTAGATTTATACACAGAGAGTGAAGGAAGTTGAGGTTATTTTATACTTTTGTATAATATTTACAATCAAAAATAAATAAATCGACAACGTAGGCAGGCATGTGTTGTTGTGGCGGCTGCCTAAACTGTAAAGCGCTTTGGGAAACCCTGTTTGCCCAACTGGTTACTAGTCGGGCATGGGTGGTATTGGTTTCAGTGTCTTCATAATTGACATGACCTAATAGGAGAGTGAAATATGTTCCATTTGTTGCCTTGCAATAAATAAGCAGTGGTCGACTTCCCATACTTCCTCAGCTCTTAATCATAATTCCTCTAGTCTGTTCAGAATTGTTACTTCCTTTGCTATAAGTAGTGAATCAATATATATTTCTACACAATGTATAGAACAGTTTAAATGGAAAATCCCCATTCCCAACCTGTGATCGGCGATCAGGGCCGATTCTGGTGATCAGCAATCGGTGATCTGCCCGGAAAAAGCTAATGGGAGCATCCCTAGTTGATGTTGCAGCAGCACATGTGTATGAAGCAGTGTCGTCTAATATTAGAAGATAGCTGAGCCTGATGTTCCCCTTAAGACATTAGCTCAGTTTAATTGCATGCGCTACAGGGAAATATCCAGTCCCAGCAGCTGTAGCATATCATAGCAGTACTTCTGGGGGGAGACGGCACAGAATCTGGGCCGGAAACCAATAACTGCATGGGGCGGAGTTACACCTGGTTTTATGTTCAGTTACGGAGATATTCTAGTGAAGCTAACTAATCAGCGCGAGTGGATGAGGGTTTCAGAAGGCATGTATATTCTACAGTGTTGATTGGAAAAATCTACACATACTTTTTTTACTGTTTACTAATGCTGGCCGGCAAATTCCGTACAGGAATGCAGATGTTCTTTGCTCATCATTTGACACAGGGATGACGTGTTCTTTTTTGGGATGGATAAGGACGGAGGACGTGTTTTTGAAAGAACAGAAACTTGCTTTGCTTCCACTTAAAACTCCATCAAAGAAATACATTTAGTTTGACAAGACAATCATGCAACAATAATCCCGCTGTTGGATCTTCTGTTTTTGGACGCACGAGTGGGGCTGCTTGATTATAGAAAACAATCCTAATGACGATTATTTTGGTCAATATTGAAGTGGTTAAAAAATGTTTCAATCGAAAATAATGTACAAACATGTATACAGTTGTTCTTTTAATGACTAAAAAAAACCATTAAAAAAATAACAACTTGATTACATTAGTTTGGAGATCATGTGGCCCCAAAATAGATATTACGATCAATATTCAATTAATTTTTCAGCCCTAGGCACGAGGACGACTTTACGTGGTGTTACCTAGAAGAAAATCTAGGCCTACTCAAAGCCTAACTCTTCGCGTTGTAACCCTAACACCAAGCCCAAACCGCGGATGTGTTTTTGCCATACAATTTTTTTGCCTGTATGTTTTTCAATTATTGTACCCATTGCACTCCTAACCATCCCTGGAAGGACGGATCCCCCACTCTCCATTCCTTCTCAAGACGTCTTCCTTGCTAATTAACAGGGTTTTTTCTTGCCGTCTGGGGGGTTAGAGTTAGGGAGTGTCATATATTGATGGCCTGTTAAGCCCTTTGAAACTGTGCTTGTGTTTAAGGGCTAGACGAATACATTTGAATTGAATAAAATTGTACATTCACAGGCTGTTCCTTTATCGCTAGTTAAACCATTGTCTGGGGGAATACTCAATTCTGATTAGCTGCAGGGTGTGCATTAACCCCTGATATACAGACACTTGCTTAGTAGTTCCAGTCAAATTGGCTGTTCAGCCTTCAAAACAAGAGCTGGTAAATTGTGATAAATACATTAAACTGTAATCCGAGAACGTGGTTATGCTATAGACCCTATACTAGTATCTGTGGTATAAAGGCTGGGACGAATTTGAAATTATAAATATGTACACTTTATGTTACAAGTATAGACGGTTGCGATCCCCATTAAAACGAATGACGCGCTGACTCAGTCTTCAAAACGAGAGCTGGTAAATTGTGAAAAATGAATTAAATCAGACGTTAGTTCTCTGGCTCATAGCTGAGCGGACTAGAGTACCTCCCTTTGCCAAGTCGTAGCTAAGGTCTGTCCTATTTACTGGAGGAGTGAACAACGTTTCCGTTGCATAAGTTATGGCTTGTGATTAACTTTATATTTGGATTCATGTGTGGGTGTGTATGTGTGTGTGTGACTTGGTCGATGATAAATAAACACAAGTCGGGGTTGTGTACACATCACATCACATACATTTCTAGTTTACATAAAATAATCGATGATGTCCACATTCTATAAAACATTGCAAGTCAAGTGTGATGTTACACATTTGTCAGGTGTATGAGTAAATGGTGCTGATCTCTCTGCAGTTCAGGATAGAGACTTGTGTTTGATACCCATGGTTCTACACTGCATCTTACACTCTGCTCTCTCTTATTGCCTCCTCTCTCTCTCTCCACCCCCGTTCCTCTCTCTCTCTTTCTCCCTCCTCTGTCTTTTCCCTCCACCTCACACTCTCGTACTCCCTTCTCTCTCTCCTCTTCCCCCTTCCCTCCCTCTCCTACTCCCTTCTCCCTCTCTTCCTCCCTCTCTTACTCCCTTCTCTCTACCCGACTCTCTCTCTCTCTCTCTCTCTCTCTCTCTCTCTCTCTCTCTCTCTCTCTCTCTTCTCTCCTGCTCTCTCTCTCTCTCTCTCTCTTTCTCCTCTCTCTCTCTCTCTCTCTCTCTCTCTCTCTCTCTCTCTCTCTCTCTCTCTTCTTCCTCCCTCCTCCCTGTCTTATTCCCTTCTCTCTCCTCACCTCTTCTCGCTCTCTCTCCTCCTCCACCCCTCCCTTACTCCATCCTTCCTCCTCTCTCTCCCCCTCCCACTCCCTCTCTCCCCGTCAGCTGTTGACCGTCCGCTCCCTCCTCACCGCCGACCCGTCGCTGGCGCGTTGCCGCGACGCCGACGGCTACACGCCGCTGCACCGCGCGGCGTACGGGGGCCATGCGGAGGCCGCCGCCGCCCTGCTGGCCGCGGGGGCGGAGGTGGAGGGCCGCACGGCCGACGGCTGGACGCCGCTGCACAGCGCCTGCCGCTGGGGCTGCGTCGCCGTGGCGACCCTGCTACTCCGGGGCGCGGGCGCCGACGTCAATGCGCGCACGGCGGGGGGGCTTACCCCGCTGCACCTGGCGGCCGCCCACGTCAGCCGGCCCCCCGAGGACTCGGCCCGCACGCTGGAGCTGCTGCTGTCCCAGCGCCGCCTGCGGCCGGAGCTCCGCAGCGGCAACGGGGAGACGGCCGCCCAGATGGCGCGGCGCAGCGGGCCCCACTACTTCCTGTTCGAGATGGCGGAGGATTGCGTGAACGTGGCCGCACCACCTTCCCTTCCCCCCACCCCCGCCCTGCTGAACTAGAGCTGACCTCACTCGCGCTCTCAAAGAACTCTGCTAGTGGGCCGCAAACCCACAGAAACACAGACACAAACTGAAGGGTACACTTGTGAAATGTTTGGGAGACGAATGTCTGACGGTTCACTTGTTTTAATTCTAGGGAGTGTTGAGTCTACTGTGTTTTTTGACGTTATGTATGTTATCTGTGTTATGTGACAGTGAACTGTTACCACTCCTTGGTAACAGTTAACTGATGCTATATCTTCACATCAATAAAGCTTGGTGTCATTATGTATTCTTTTTACAATTAAAACAAATGGAAATCTGTGGAATAAATATGGAAACAATGACACTAAGTAGCAAACAGACATGAGCCAATGAAGAAACTTAAAATCATGGCCTGCCTACAGTGTGGGATGGGGGTTGAGTGTTGGGACCAGGAGCGATTTTTGTGTGAAATCTTTATTCTGGTCTTCTAAGGCCTAAAAAAAATTTGGTTCGGTTACGGTTTCCGACCGACCCTGTCAATTTATGTGCGACCCAGATTATTTTATGATCTTGAAAAAAAAAGTAAAAAAAAAGTAAAACAAAGTTTTGTACAGCACCTCTTCATTATGTACAAGGATTAGCGCATTCTCTCGTTTTTAAATGAAAAAAACGTACCTGGAGAGACCATACCATCGGCTGTGTGAGCAACGCTCTGTCCGAAAAATAAACTATCGATACGTGGTTTAGACAAAGTGGAAAAGTTGGAATTCACCGCGAGCTGACTACAGATTCCTCGATTGATGTTACCCGCTTGGCGGTCAGTTTTTTTGAGAGGATCAGATTGATGACACTTGATGTTGAGAGAGGACATCAGCGACACCAGAAGTTGACCAGAGAGAGAGGACACTGGCACTGAATAGCCACCAGGTGGCTTTCAAGATACCTGCTGGTGAGATGGATCCAGAGAACCAGATGGCGAGCTAGAGCAGAAGGACAACTTACCTTCCTTAACTGCAGTGTGGTAGGACAAGTGAGACTCACAAAGACGAAAGGGCCCCAACGAAACAAAAACACTGAGCTCATAACAAAAGAGTAAAAAAAAGAAGACAATACAGATTAAACACAATTTACGGTGCCATTTTCTTTTATTTTGTGCGCACTTTATTATTTTCCATGTTCAATTGTTTCTGTTTTCATATTGTTCTTGTTAATAACCAAAATATATTTCCGAACTAAATTTTGTGTGAGTGGGGTCAATGTTAATGTTCCATCCAGGGCTCCATGAGCGTTTCCCTAGAGTCCTGATAACTGGTCCAAACTAAATTTAAACTGATAACTGAATATTTGTACTTGTAACCTCATCAGGCAAAGATGATGAGGTTCTACTCAACCATCTTTTCTGAAGGACAAATTATTTTATTATTCCCTACGATGCCATGCCTCCCCGTTTTTCCTCTCAGCCGGCAGTATTTGGGGATCAAGGGGAAACATAATTTTTGTAACATCATTGAACATTTATGCAAGCATTTCAAGCATTTATACAAGAATTTCCTACCCGGATCTATACTGGCAAAGTTCTGCCAAGCTGCGACTTTGGAATTTTTTTGAAAAACAACTGAAAACATATCTGTTCACAAAAGCCCATGGTCTCTGGTCTATGTCTGCCAACCGTGGCAATCTATTCATAGGTTTTTCTGTTCCTGTATTAATCAGTTTGTTTTCATTCTGTAGCGTAGAAGCAGTGCCATTTGACAATGGAATAGCTCTGAACTGCTGCTACACCAGTCCAGGAAATCCGCTCACATGAGAAGGTGTGTCCAAGTTAAGAAATGTTTTCTCCCAAGATTGTACAAAAGTACATCACTTGGAAGATTACTTTGACAGGGGTAATTTTCTATGTAGTTTTAACACCTATAAGTGCCTTATAGTCCCATCGCTGCAATACAGTCTCATAGGAAATTACATAATAGTAATTATATCCTTCTCTACCTCCCTCCTTTCCCTGGCGCTGTCTATCGCCTTCTGCAAGTAATGAACCGATGTACCTGTGTGTTCAGACTTCAAAGGTCAGAGTGTGCGTGAGTGCATCTACATGCGTGTACTGTGGTGGGCCGTGACTTTTACCATGAGGCCTTCAATGCAATCATCCTGAAGTAAACCGCTTTTCAAATGACTTAATGACGTCAGGGTTATTGCCATGTTGATGTAACCACCCAATAATAACCCTGACAACTGAACGGGCTTTAAGAATAATGTTTTTGGGTTTTTTTAAGCCGAAACAACCACAACAAAACGCACGTAGCCGACCCTAGTCATAAGCTGAAAATACCGTCTAAATACCGTCTAATATATATATTATCGTGCTGGAGGCAACGCAACTGAAGGAAAAACAAATAAGTACGTATTTAGACTTATGTGAACAAATTTATTAAAATAGATAGAATGAATGAAAAAATATAAATATTAAAAGTTATTATTTATATATTTTCTAAAAATAAAAATAATGTATTGTTCTGAAAGTGTCTAGACCAGCAGAGAAGGCTTTGCTGGCCCTGACGGCCCGCCACTGCGTGTACACACAGAGGAGACGAAGAATGTAATCTGAAGTTCTTCCACCCAGAAAGAATTGATGATTAATTGAACATTGAATCAGCGAGTGGTGTGGGGAGCTGAGAGGGGAGGATGATGAGAGCCTGCCTCACTACAGTACAGGTCATTCTCTACAGTCATCGTATCAGACCCGCCCCACGTCAGATATACGGTTGTGACGGCCCAAGCCAGGCCCTGGTCTGCTGGGAGATCAGGCTGAATGACAGTGGGTCAAGAAATTTTAAAGTTTTACTCCTGTGTTTTGTTTTGTTTTTAGCCTGTGTTGTGGCTGAAAGCCTTCGTCACTCTGTCCTCTGGGATGAACGAAAGGTGGAGGCTGCAGTTTGGCATTGGCTCATTTGAATATATAATTTCACCTGATTTGCATTCAATACCCAATAGTAATTAATATTTACCTCTATTAAGCGATGCATGGGCAGGTCTAACGCTAATTTGTTTTCCTTAGTATATTTTGCAGAGAAGCAACTGATTTATATTTTAATATCATTGGAGCCTATTTTAGATGTGTGTGTGTGTGTGTGTGTGTGTGTGTGTGTGTGTGTGTGTGTGTGTGTGTGTGTGTGTGTGTGTGGTGTGTGTGTGCCTATGTTAGATGTGTGTGTGTGTGTGTGTGTGTGTGTGTGTGTGTGTGTGTGTGTGTGTGTGTGTGTGTGAGCCTAGGTGTGTGTGTGTTTGTGTGCATGTGAAAACAGTTGGGTGTGCGTTGTGTGAGTATAAGTGTGAGTGTCTGTGTGTAGTGTGTGTGTGTGTGTGTGTCTTGTTCTGTGTGTAGCCTTTGATAACTGAACCAATAAAATAACTGAACCATTACAGCTGAAGAATTCTGAGAGTTTAATAAACTAAGATACGAAGATGAACGTTTACAAAAATCCATTAAAATGTGTCCCAATGCTACAGCATCAGTCGAATAAACAAGAACATTTCTACAATTCTGGGTGTGATTTGTTGGCTTTACTCGCAGGTCTCCTTTTGTGTGTGGCTGCATCTCTCGTCAACTGATCTGATCACCTCTCCCACCTCCTCTCTTTCTCCCTTGACTATCTTCACTCACGTGTCTGTAATCCAATGAATGTAATTCCATGAATAAACACATTCCAAATCGAAACACGTATTAAAAGTACTTTTAAGTTCAGGGGACTAGCTTATCTGCCAGATGAAGAGACCTTGCTTCAAGGCAGGATTGAGGCACATGTCTGATGAACCCTAACGAGATCTGATGAGCCAGCTGGAGGAGACGGCTACAGCAGGGCTGGACTCACAGAGCACCGTCAGGACCTCCACCCGACAGCTCTCACATGATTATCTGCTTAGTTGTGTTCATTTCTGGTTTGGCATTAATTTTTACAACAGAACCCTGACCTGTGTGTGTGTGTGTGTGTGTGTGTGTGTGTGTGTGTGTGTGTGTGTGTGTGTGTGTGTGTGTGTGTGTGTGTGTGTGTGTGTGTGTGTGTGTGTGTGTGTGTGTGTGTGTGTGTGTGTGTGTGTGTGTGTGTGCGCGTGTGTGCGCTTGTTTGAACATGGGATGGCCAAAATGATCCTTTGTTAGTTTGTATTTGTATTTTCAAACATTATTCAAATAACCTACTTCGATAGCACTTTAATACCTGTGTGAGAATCTAAACAGGCCGACAGAGACATACTTGAAGCTGTAATTAGCTGAAATTGCTATTTTTATTAAAAGATTAATAATTTTGTTCCCATGGCACAGACTAAGTTGCCTTCATATCACTAGAATGTTTTGGTGAAAGACTGCACACTCAAACCCACATCCACACACACACACACAACACACACACACACACACACACACACACACACAGAAGGCTAATGGAAAAACTAAAGATGGAAACAGTGGCTAATGATGCCGAGAGGAAAGGGGGATGGAGAGGAAGGTGAAGAGGAAGATGAGAGTGACGAGGGTTCGAACAAGGCAAGGTGTAAACCACGACCACCTTCTTCTGAACCGCTATCGGGGTCCGAATCAATAAAGTAGTCATCGACTTGGTTTTTGCGATGGTTTTTATCCAAAAGCCACTCACAGTGGTTCAGTAAATATACTTTAGGAGAAGGTGCTCCATGATGCCTACAGGTACACACATGGTCCCAGACCTGGAACCCTTGGACTGGGAAATCCTGACCACTTATCATTCCCGCCCCAGATTAGGGGTTCCAATATCGCTTACAACAAATAGTGGGCGGGTCTTAAGTTTTACAAGGGTTTAATAATGGAGGTATTTAGCATGTTAAAACGAGGCTGAAATATATAAATGCACTCCAATGCTGTATAAAGTGTTATTTCAGTTATTGTGTTGTGAACATTAACGTGCAAAATGTGAATTTGATCTGCCAAAATAATTTAGGATAAAATAATAAAATAACATGAAAAAGTATTTGTAAAAAATCTTCCTCACCTCCAAGGTTGAACACTCTTTTTGGTGCTGAATGTTTCCAGGGGATATATGTTCTGAGGATTCACGGCTCTTGCCTGAAAATATCTCTCCAGGACAACATGTATTTTTAACAGTACATGTTATTTTGATGTCCTAAGCTTCAAAGACTCCAAATAGGATGGAGAGACAAGGTAGAAAAAGATCATGTCTGGGAGCGAGAGGAGATGGAGGGTTCAAAAAAGAACACCAGGTACCAATGAAATCTAACTGTTTACTCAGTGAAAGATGGATAAATCCTGACGCACACACACACACACACGCACGCACGCACGCACGCACGCACGCACGCACGCACGCACACACACACACACACACACACAACACACACACACACATCACACACACCACACACACACACACACACACACACACACACACACACACACACACACACACAAGGCTAATATAAAAGCTAAAGATAGATAAGGCATCAAAGGTGCCGAGAAGAAAGGGGGAAGAAGAGGAAGGTGAGGAGGAAGTTGAGAATGATGAGGTTATAGCCAGACGAATTATCGACCGGTCCCTCGACCAGTCACCACGACAACCTCTCCTCAGCACCACTCAATTGCTATGATTATCCAACTTAAGTTGGGAGCCTCTGAATGCTATCAGGGTCTGAGTGAATACGACCGCTGTATTTGGTCTTAGTCCTAATCTATCTGAAGCACTCACAGCGGTTCAGGACATATCTTTAATGAATCAATATGTATGATCTTGCATTATGAACAAAGTTTGCAGTGCAGAATTGTCCGGGCAGT
>OLKM01004665.1:0-20766 GCA_900291075.1 Melanogrammus aeglefinus | reverse complement strand
ATTTTATTTTTGTTGGATGATTGAGTCTGAAGTAACGTAATGTGCCATAGCACCTTCAAGTTGTACCTAGATCGCGCTCCACATTCAAGTACCGTGCCCTGCGTTGCCTTAACTTGTTTAATTGAAAAACGCAAACGATAACACCTTGTTGAGGACCCGGCTAGTGGTATTTCATAAGACAAGTCCTTGTATATGGCTCTAAGGCATTTCTTCAGTAGAATTGTTGGGCACTGAACTTTTTTTCATAATTAAGGTGTGTGAATTCAACCACCCTGTTCCATTTCCTTCTCCATAAGAATGTAATTTTTTTTTTTTTTTTTTTTTTTTTAGCAGGCAGGTTGGACTTCACAAATAGAGATGTTATTCTTTTAGATCCAAGAAAAGGTCACTTTACGAAGCACAATCGACACACCACAGCTTTTCACAATAACTGTCGAAAAGGTAGCAGTCATTTACAAAACAAATCGCTCATATTCAATTTCTTACAACCAATCGAAACAGAATTTGTTGAATCTCAATCTTTTCCCTCAAACTTCAAAAATACTTGCAGTCTTCAGTCACAAAATCAACTTCAACTTCATGTTCAAAATGTTGACATGTTGGTGTCACCTGATCAAGATTCCAGAGAAGGATTCCAGAAAAGAAAGAAAGATATCCAGAATTGATTAGCACTTCTGAAGCAGGAAGACAGCTTCAGGATGTTCCTGGATGATTTGAATTCAGCTTCTGGTGGCAGTTACATGGACATGTCCAATATTGATGCAGTACACTCGAGCTAGCGCCGTGGCATCTGGATCTACATCTTTAACTCTTTCCGTCTGATGTTACTTACTTAAACGGTAATTGATCACCTGAAACATGCACGGTGGGGTCCAGTGTACCCAGTGGAGATGCATCAAGCTTCCCAGAACCTGTTTTTATCAGAGTTCAAGAGGCAATTTGTGGTCAAGAGAATCTGCTCACATAGTTAGCCAAGTAGATCCTGGACCAGAGCCATGGAATGGATAAATGGCACAGGCAAAAGTAGGGGAGGCAATCATTGGGATCACCAGACACAAATCAGCTCCAAGTAGCGGTGGACACTGTCCTTCAACCTGAAGATCTCAAATAGCAGAAAAAGCATCATTGGTATGTACACATTTACACATTGCTAGTGCAGACCTTCACAAGGAAGCAACCAAATCAAGAACAAAGGAGAGACAATGATGATGAGAGTTCTTGCCTTTCCAATTTTGAAGGATTCAGTGTGTTCCCATCTGCGTCACATTTTCCATATGTTGCAAAAACCTAGGCACGAAAGACGCTCTTGGCAACAAGAGGTGGATTGACTCTTGGCAGCAGAGTCAATCCAGGAATCACTACTTGCCATGAACTTGGCCAAGAGGAAGTCTTGAAGTTTGTTCAGGACCAGGTTGATAGTGTGATAAGAAAAGTGCTGAGACAGCATGTTTCCATTCATGAGCCCATGCGCAGGAAAATAATCCCCCAACATTTGCCACCTATATGAGTAGTTAACAACTCAAAGGACAATGACAAGAAGGGTTTCGAAGGCGGCAAAATGTTCCTCCGACGTCTAATTACTTTGTTAGAAGGCAGGCGGACATTGATTGATCTGGTACTCAAGGCATTAGCTTCTTCCAGTCCCTGTATCTCCGCTTGCTGAAATGAATGCACACTCGCACAGGCAACAAGTCAGCTTGCTGATGTCCTACACAGAAGACATAGACTGTCCAGAGACCATTCAGCTTAATGACCCTTCATCTGCCTCATCAATTGATGGGCAAGCATTGGTTGTTAGCTCTTGGAAAGCCTGAATGATGGCTGTGGACCTTTTGGAGATCTAGCCAACATATTTGTGAAACAGTTTTTGGAAACTGGTTCCAAATATCAAAGAATTGATATTCGTGTTTGACAGGTACAGTTATAGAGACCAATCAAGGGTACAACAAACTCGGCGCAGTGAGCAGCACGGGCCCCCTGTCAGACGGGTTGTTGGAAGGCCGTGATGATACCTCTTCCAAAGATCTGGTTCGAATTTTCTGTCGCTAGCAGAAAATAAGGCATGATCTTGGCAATAATTTCATTTCCTTATCAGAGGAACCTGTGTTTGTCAGGCGCCTAAGACTAAAGCAATTGTCATGTTGCATGCTGATGAAGTAGGGCCCGACCGATTATCGGCGCACCGATATATCGGGCCGATATTACATTTTAGGGATATCGGTATCGGCCATTCACACTTTCCATAAATTTCCCACCGATAAGTTCATATAATTTTCACAACCAAATTTTGCAGCCTGTTTTCGTTCTGAACGCGCCTTCCGCTCTTGCCACACTTGGAATTTCAATTGAAGCCTTGCCCAAGTTCGGCCTCGCGTGTACAGCATCTGATTGGTTTGGGCACACGGAAGATACAATCAATCAAACACGCAAGCGCTGCAAGCGGGCCGGGTGCCTCACGCTCCCTGTGACATCGTGAGAGCTTTCTAGACCGGCCACGTGGGTCTAAGTTTGGAGCGGTGCTGGTGCGTGCGCGGATACAGACCTAAAGCAGAGAACACATCATTTTCCTTCGAGTAAGCATATACGAAGCAATATCCCGCTGCATATTGTCAACAAACACACCATAACGTTGCAGAAGACGGCACCGGAACAAGGTGTTTATACTTAATTTGTGAAAACCGATTCCATTTGATATCTGTGTAATAACGACACACTACCTTAGCTCCACGCAAGGACAACCAAATGAACAGCGAATACTCCTCACTGAAAAGGTTGTCCATAGAGGAGTCTCAACATGGTGTAAATATAGTCTAACTACCAGTTATTTTTAAAACCCCACATGGAAACGTGAACGTGTCTGTAAGTTCTACACGAAAAGGTGGACCTTGAATAGCCATGGTCAATGAAGACCCAATTAAAACGTGTTTGTGTGTTGGTTCCCGAGACGAACCATTTAGAGCCTGCTAGCTACTTGAATAGCCTGTTAGCTTACTTTATATAGGCCTGCCTGAGTAAGAGCCAGCATAGAGGGGTCGAGTATATCTAGCAGCCCAGAGCCTTATATACATTCCATCTACGGCTCTGTGTGAGAGCTTGTTCCCTAACAAGTTACCCAGCACGGTAGCACCAACGGTGATTGGTCGAATGTCGGTCAAATTAAGTTAAATAGAATTAAGTTTTTGGCCAGTCGCTGCGTTTCAAACTGGTGTAACATCTTGTTACCGGTAGAACAGACAGGCTAGCAGTAGCTAGCAGCAAGTAGGCTACCAGAGATACGACAGCATCTCTGGTAGGCTTGCGCTAACTAACTTGTGTTAGGTAAACAACCTTCATGACCACTACGCTACGCGACTCAGGCCCTAAAGGCACCATTGTACGTTCAGTCTATCTAGTTTCTTTATTGTGCGTTTCCCAGGCCCTTTGACCATTTTAATCACGCCTGGTGGTGATCTCCAGTGCTGGCATTTGAATGTGCGCTAGGTACAATGATCCAAATACTTTTGTAATTCGCCTTAATTGTGACGTGAAAGCATTATACCTAAATGCTTTTCGTTTCACTTCGCCACAGCCAGAGGCAGACAAGCAGTCCCAGCACAAGCAACTAGAACGTAAAATAAACTCTGATATCAGGAGGTGGTTATACGTGCTGTAGTTTGCATTTTTATTTTTTACTTAAGTAAACTACTAGTGCCGTATATTTACAGAAATATACAGGCTTATCTATATGATTTTGACTATTTTTATATAGAGACATACTATAAATTATTTACAATTTATATGTAGAATTATTATTATTTTTTTTTTTTTACAATGTCTGAAAGATAGATTTTAGTTTGTATCAAATATTTATTTTCTAAATATGTCTGTATTAGATTGCACTGCTAAGCTAACCAAACTTTACTGTTGTCACATTATTTTCCCCCAATGCAGATGGATGTGGCCAAACAGGAAAGCACGAGCCAAAAGTGCAGGTGGGACTACTACAGCCCAACCCCGGTATCACGTCAAAGCGTGAAATATAGGCCCGCCGTGACCAGCGTGTCAAGTGTCACGTTTTGCCTCTCTCAGGCCGTGACATGTACACGCTTGTATGAAAGCGCAGTACAGGCAGGGGCGCTAATCTCGATCTTTACTCATGCCCACAACTTTGGCCGGAGGCAGAGAGAAGAGATCACATACAGTATTCCAAATTTCCTCCTTGTCAGGTAAGATGATGACACATGGCTAATATATATTTTAATTGTTATTATTGGCTTGTTTTTTATATATTTTTAGGGACGCCCCGTGAGTGTTTGTCATGTTGACTACATTGGAATTTAGCAACAGAGAGCTTAAATGTGTTATGCTAGATTCCAATTATTAGGGAATATATTATGCTACGGAGTGCGCTCTTCTAGTATTAGCTTTACAGCTAACTGAAAAGGCTTAGGTGAGTAGTATCACGGATCTATAGGCTAATAATATACATATTAGTGCCTACTTACCAACAGCACTGACCCGTCTTGAATATGTCCTGGAAACGTTAAGACGTTGATTCTACAAATGATGAACAGCATCTATAGGCCGGTCAGTGCTGTCCTAGTATACAATATATTGCTATATCTTTTAGGCGATCGTTCTCATCAGGTCACGCCATATATTGATCTTTTTTTTTAGTCTTACGTGTGTGTGTGTGTGTGTGTGTGTGTGTGTTGTGTGTGTGTGCGTGTGCGTGTTGCGTGTGCGTGTGCGTGTGTTGTGTTGTGTGTGTGTGTGGCGTGCGTGTGTGTTGTGTGTGTCTATTTGAACAATTGGCAAATTATTATTCAATCAAAAGAGGAGGCTGTAGTGACTGCATTTAATGATGAATTGAATTAATCTCAGTTTAGTAAGGTCTTCTATTGTCCACACAATATCTACTGTCCTTAATTTTGCTGACATTCCATGCAGTTTACATGTGAATAGCACATTAGCGAGTTCTTTGCATTTTATACAGGACGTATTTTATGCACTGTTGTTTTCTCTTTGTCCAACAGCTTGCCATTTTCCACCACAATCCTTTTTGCCTCCACCAACTCCTCTACTGTACTCCCCATAATAAAACCAACGGCTCTCTTTAAGAAGCCACTTCACCACTGTCCTCTCACTTGCTCTCCGCTCCTCTCTCTCCGTCTCTGTTTCTCTCTCTCTCTCTCTCTCTCTCTCTACTCTCTCTCTCTCTCTCTCTCTCTCTCTCTCTCTCTCACTCTCTCACTCTCTCCACTCTTCTCACTCCTCACTCACTCACTCACTCACTCACACTCACTCAGCTCTCACACTCTTCTGGAATCCTGCTGTCCTCTCAAGTCTTGAAGTAAGTATTGTTATTCCTATTTTTATTTTATTTAATCTTTATTCGACCTGCTATCTCACTGTCCAAAACGCGCTGTCCTTTTGTTTTCTGAGCTTGAAGGTGTCTACTAGCCTTTTACAACCAAGGAGGGAGTGGGTGGTTTCTTCAAGTGAGGGGGGGGGGGGTGAATTATTTTGTACCACAACCGTTTTAAGTGTTGTTTAGGCTTCATAACGGAGGGGGGTTACGTTGAGTGACAGGTCACAGAGAGTTTTTCGGCTGTTAATTGGTTTGCTTTCGAGTTCAGTGGGCGGTTCTCAGCCGGCAAACCGCCACACCTCTCCAAATATGGAAAGTAGACCTCCCAGCTAAATCCAAAGATGGCGCAGTTCAAATGCCCGTAGTAGAGGCACAAACCAGACTCCCCCAACCAATGGGTGACATCACGGGTGCTACGTCCATTCTTTTTACCAGTCCAATGCTCCTTCCTTCCTTACCAATATAGTGCTGACATAGGGCTGCTCGATTATGGGGAAAAATCAATAACACGATTATTTTGGTCAATATTGATATCACGATTATTCAAACGATTTTTTTTTGGTTTGGAACATGCATGCTATTTTTTGACCGACAATCAATTATGACATAGAAACACGTATAAGTATCCAAAAATAAAACCATTTTTCGTGTGTAAGTGTACTGTCTGCCACAACATTCTGAATCTGACACTTTGTGATTTTTAAACAGTTTCATGAATACATCTATATATTTAGACACTCTCATACTTCACAGACACACTTATGTTCTCTCATTAACTTTCTTTGTGTTTGAAGTGCACTGTCCACACACATTCTGTATTATACACATTTGAGTTTTTATAAAACATTTCATGAATAAATATATTATACCTCAAGACCATCAAATATCACACAGAAAGACGTATAAGTATCTATAATAAAACCTTTATTCGTGTGTAAGTGCTGCGAAAGCATTCAACGCGGCGAGAGGGAGTTCAATCATCCAAGGGCTTGCTGCCATGAGCTGCAAAGTATGCCGTTGGCAGGAGGCGGGACCATGCCAGTGAGCGGCCAATCAGCAGCGTAGGCCGAGTGCTGCTGATTTCGCGGTTCACTGGCTATTTTCGCTCCTGCCAACGGCATACTTTACTGCTGATGCAGCACGCCTGTTGATTGTAACTCCCTCTCGCCGCGTTGATGCTTTCGCATGCGCGTCTCTTATAATTGTATTCCATGAAACGTTTTATAAAATCAAAATGTTTAGATTCAGCAATGTTGTGGCAGACAGTACACTTTACACACGAAAAAGGTTTTATTTGGCTACTTATGTGTTTCTATGTCATAATCATCAACGTCAATTAATCGTTTCAACTCGTTGATTATACGAGTTTGGGAGTCGTTTGACCCCAAAATCGTTATCGTGATCGAAATTCGATCAATCCATTGCACAGCCTAGTGATGGCTGCTCATCAAGACAACAAGGAAAGCAGAGCTTGCTCTTTTTCCTTGCAGACATACTTCTGGCTCAAGTCAAAGTGAGTGTTTATTTTGAAGCAATAATCTTGCAGTTATTGGGATGATACTGATAGATTGTGGGATTGAGAGATTGAAATTTGTAAACTGCTGGAGAGTTTGCTATATTTCATTGTTATCATTCATTGTTCACTGTCTGTCATGTAAGGCTGATGAACCCAAGATTCCACCATCCACCCGCAAGAAGCCAACATCAGGCGGAATTTTCATGTCCGGTGGACCGAGAAGAGATGCTGAAGGACGTCCACTGATTAAAAGAAGTAGAAGTGGAGAGACACGAAGATGTGCTTCAGCTACAGGTAATCCATGTCATGTAATGTTTTCTGTGTCCCTTTTGTGGCATTGTAAATTAAATGCTGAAACACGAAGATTTTGTTCTTTCGATCTTGACCTGAAACTCAGGAAAGTAGCGCAGGAATGTTGCCACAGACACAAGCTTTGCAATGTCCACATTAATGCACAATGAAAGGAGTTTAATAAGTGTGTGATAGACTCAAAAATCATTGTATGTCGAACTTGTTTGATATTAGATTGAATGTAACCAACATGCATTTATGTCTAAAATGTCTGTATTGAAACCTTAAGTCGCTCTACACTGTATATATGCATGCAACAGATAAAAAAACCTTTTTCTGTTATCTTTTCAGTGGCTGCTAATGACAAACTCACTTCTTTTGAGTCAGCTGAGGAGGTTCTGACAGTAACCCAGTCAAACAGCTCTCAAGTTCAACACTTATTTGGTATTTACCTTACTGTAATTAAGTCACTTAGAAAAAAGCACGAAAAAACAGTGTTAATTTTATTTTACCTGTCTTTCAGACTGTGAGATGCAGAAACTGCAGGACATTCTGACCTCAGATGTTCCAGGCAGAAACGAGCAGCCCTCTACATCGACATCATGGAGTTTGCGCCAGTCTGCAGCTCAAGATGAGTGGCGGAAAGCAAGGGCCCATCACCTGAACTGCTTGCTTTCCTGCAATAGTGTCCCAGAGAGGAACTGCAGCCACTGCAGGTCTCCTGCCATTATTCGCTGCAGAGACTGCATGCCGGAGGAGTGGCTCTGTATGGACTGTGACATACAGAGCCACTCCAAACTCACCCTCCATAACAGGGAGTGCTGCATTGACGGTGTCTACAAGTCCATCGAGCCAAACCTGTGCTGTGCGAAAGAAGATGGCAAATACACATTGGTCAATCAAGGTAGTTGTTTACATTTTTTCGTTACGTGGTTAATTTATGTTTATTTTTTTTTGCCCTGTGTAAATGTAGTGGTTGTAAGCACCGTAAAATGGCAGCCACACTTCCGCCAGTCTGTCCCAAGATACAGTAGTTGTGGCTACAGATGTAGCTTACCACCACGATGTGAATGTGTATGTGAATAATGGTTTCTGTTGAGCATGTAGTGAAAAGCGGTATATAAATATAACCCATCATTGTATTTTTTAAAGATTAATGACTAATTATTGAACGTATCTTTTCAGTTCGTCTTTTGCCTACAGTAAGACCTGTCCAGCTTTGCAGATGTGAATGTAAAAATATCACAGAATCAGCTGGCAGAGCAGTGATTTTGGTTTGCATAAATGGTATGAAATATGGCTTTATATTTAATTTTTTGTACAGCTGCATGTCACAGAATAACCATACATTTAATTTACTATACTGCTTTTTGTTTTTAGGTCGATATGATCTTCATCTGCCAAACCTGCTGTGCAAAGTATGTCTGGCACAATGGACACCAGACAAAAGTGACCTCATAAGCAGTGGGTATTGGCCAGCATCTGTGAATGCTGAGACCTTGTTTTCGGTGGATGTCTTCAATTCATTTGAAGAAATGAAAACTGTAGCACCCAGTCTGTCAAGACAAGGCTTTTTGCAGATGTTGGAGAGAAGGACTTGTCACTTTGGAAGGGTAAGATCAGTGTGGATCAAAGTAGGGATAGAAGGATTTAAGTTATTTTAGCTTTTGAATTTTACATGTTAATATTACATTTTTTATAGTTCTGGGAAGATTACATGGAGACACTTTCCAACGAAGCTTTCTGGAATACACATTCTGCCGTTATGAGTGTGTGAGAAAATGGCCAGCGTAGAACACTTCACCTGCCTGGCATGCACCCCCAACATGCTTGCTGTTTGTGCTGATGGAAACAGGAAGCAGTACCGTTTTCGACAGTCAAGAGGGTTAGTTGTTAACATTTTGTAAAATCAATTGAATAAATAATGTCGGAACAACTAAACTTCATTATTTTTCTTATTCCATTTAGGTCAGATGAGCCATATTTTGATGGCACCTTTATTGCAAAGGATGCTGATGTCCACAATTTTGTTGAGGAGACGAGGAGTAAAATGAAAAGTGTGAGGAAAATATTTATTGTTTACACCATTGCTTTTTTTGGCCAAAAAATAAAAATGTATGATTTTTCCACTATTAAATAGCTATTTTATCCCTCAAGACCAGGTGGTGTCAGCTGATACAATGCAGACTACTATCTATTTAAGCATTATAAAATAACTTGTTAGTTTTCACTTTTAACCAGAATTACTTTGTCATGCAGACTGCAGGCAGAGGAATCTGTGGAGCCAGTCAGTGGTCTGCTGCACGTGAGACGGCGAGAAGAGCAACCAAACTCGATGAAGAGGGCCTTGAGGTGGCTGTCTGTAGACACGGAGTGCTACTGAAAGCCCTCAACATGTATAGAGGGGAAATATTTGCATATCCAGTTTTCCTGCAGAAGGAGCTTCAGGCAGCCACAAAAGGACAGTTCTACTGCACAGATATTGCGTGTAAGTATTGGCCCTATCTGGAGAAGTTGGCGGTCTCAATGTTGGAACTCAGACCTCTCCTGCAGATGAGGCCATTCCTTTCCGTCATGCATGCCAAGGCCCATTCAACCAAGTGTGAGGTACTACATGTTATGTATCTTACCATTTGAAATTTTTTTTATTTTTATTACTTAAATATATATAATACATAATACAGTACATATAATAATAATACATTTTCCAATGATTTGTTAGATAATCTGGAGTGGGAAAAATCAGGAGGGTGCAGGCACAACTGCAGGGGAGGAGGTCGAAATGGTCAATAGCTACCTCTCTCGTTGTGCCCTCACAACCAAGTACATGACAAAATCTGGTAAGTGTTGATTTTACGTATTATATTTGAAACCTAGTCTTTCATTCCTTCTGTCGTAGTTTGAATGGGATTGAATAAGAGAAAGTGCTCAATATTATCCTTATGTTATACATCACAGACATGCTCATCACTTACACCCCAGCAAGAACACTTCGGTCAACAGGCAGTGGCAATTTACTCATCCTTCACACCAGATCCAAAGAAGGGGAGGCAGCTTGTTAGTGTATATGCCTCACAAAAATTGAACACCTTGCCTGACACAGTTAGACATGCCACATCAGTGTGTGTGTGTGTGTGTGTGTGTGTGTGTGTGTGTGTGTGTGTGTGTGTGTGGTGTGTGTGTGGTGGTGTGTGTGTGGTGTGCGTGGTGTGGTGCGTGTGTGTGTGTGTGTGTGTGTGTGTGTGTGTGTGTGTGTGTGTGTGAAGATGACATACATATGATTGTTTACTTGCACTCTTCAATTGATTTCTAATTGATATAATTGTTTTTACTGTAACTATGTATACCTGTTGTGAAGCACATTGAGTCTGCCTTGTTCATGAAATGCACTTTATAAAGTTAAATTGGAAGTATATGACAATACAGTACATTGATATAACTGCACTTCATGTCTTTAATTTAAGATCAATTGCCAATGCATTGATGAACTGAAATACCATGACCATTAATGAGACTTTCCTTCATCACATAATTTATGTTATTAATTTGTTATAAAGCCAGGAATGACATGCTGACTGTCCATGCCATTGGGTGGAACAGAAGGAAGCAGGATGGCCTTCATCTTGCATTGTCAAGCAGATATGTCAAGGTATTGACCTAATCACATTAGGCAAGATCAGGTTACAGAACACATTTATAAAAAACTAATGTCTAATAATTCATAATTTCTGACAAGGCTAAAATCTTATTTATTTATTTTGTTTTTGTACTATAGACCCTCCAAAAGGCTGATGCTGAGTCACAGAGACTGGAGGATTTGAGCAGGGAACTTGGCTGTCCTGACAACATGGTGCATCAGTGGGTACATGATGTCAGACAATGGGCAACTGATGGTACAGTATTTTATGTACTGTAGTGATTTTGGGCTCTAACTGAATTTTAAGTTTGAAACTCTTTAAATGTACAGCCTAGAAGACGTCTGAATTGTTTGTTTATATTATTGTTGTTTTTTAAGATTCTGCAGGTACCAGATGTGAAGACGAACATAGCCTTCAGAGATCCATTGAACAAATGTTTCTTGGTGTTCATCAAAAAAAAGCCAGCCTTTATAATAATACTGGTATGTTCCTTTTGTTAGATATTTTACATTATATTTTGTTTTGTTATAGTATATTACTTGGAGATGTCTCTTATCTGCATTGTTTTGGTATCAATCTGAAAGGCCTTATCGCTTTAAATCTTACAGGTATTAGGCCAATCATGCCATACAAGTCATTCAATTTTCTAACTGTATATTTATTTATTTTTTATTCAGTCATAAGCCTTTAACAGTATTGCATTACCTTTTGGATATCTGCATACACACGCTTTTGCATAATGTTTTCTGTGTTTTGCAACTGTATAGACAGCAACAAAATTCGACACCTGCGACGAAGGAAACTGGGGGAAGAGAAGAAAAAACTAATGGAAACAATCAAGCTCTACAATGAGCAGGTGCCAGAAGCAGAGCGCATCGTTGAGGAGAAGGTGGAGAGCAAACTCTCTGCAGGTAGAGTGGACAGACCAGTGGAGTGCTGTGGTATGGACAAGTCTCATTATCTATCGATATGTGTGCGTAGATGTGCATCTGCAGTAAGTGTATGAAACATACATGCTAGTATGATATATATCATATGTCATATGTATGTATGTGTAATCAGTATGTATATATATATATGTTGTATGTATGCTATGATATTATGTGTGTATCTGTATGTATATATATAGATATATAGATAATGTGTTATATATATATGTGTATATATATATATATATATATATATATTATATATATATATATATATATATATATTATATATATATATATATATATATATATATATATATATATATATATATATATGCATGCTACAAAATAGATCTGATTTCACTGTGTTTGTTTTGGCATATTTGTTCAGTTTTTTAATTCTATTTATTTTAATATCACTTTTTCTCTCGCTGTGGGGGTAATTATTTCATTGCCGTGGTTGTGGACAACTGCTAAATGAGTTCCGTGGAAACACTGGATTTTATAATACAGATTATATGATTGACTTATGAATGTTTAAGAGATAACAATAGTAAGAAATAATAGATAGAATAGTAAGAAACAACCCATACACTGAGGATTCACTCTCTTATTCTTTATTACAGAATAATATTTTGACGTCTAGGTTTTCAGCAGGTTTACACAGTTTGTGAGATTAAAAATATATATTACACCCTGCACATTGTCATGGGATGTACATACACTACTTTTGGCTGCTGCAGGTATGCTAGCTGTTTAGAATGCACAGGTCAAATATGTGTTGATGTTGTTTGTGTAACTACAGAATCCAGCAATATCCTCAGCAAAAAGAAGATTTTTGACGCATACATGTCAAAAGTGCGGCTTCAAGAGGAAAAGGTCATTCTGATGAGGGAGATGAGACAGCACTGCACCTATCTCAGAAGGCTGGCTGGGAACATCCGGAGAATGATGTCAGAAATGTCTTCTGGCAGAGACAGTGGTAAGAAGCTCACTCCTGGAACAATCCTGTTGATTTTTGTGACTCCATGACCTAAATCAATGGAAATATTGGCATGTCTCTCTTTCACGTTTCTCTCCAGCCAACTTAAGTGAAGAGGGGCATCATGGGCTACTGTGTCTTCTCCGGAAAAGGCTTGCTGATGTGGAGGACAAGTTCCAAGTCGCAAGAAAAAGTTACAGCCAGGCTTTAGGACCAAATGCTGCTTCTCTGCTGGAGGATTTGCCCGAGGAGATACCGGAGGAGCATAAAGAAGATTATGAGAGTTCAGATGACAGTGATTTTGAAGATGTGTGAATTTGTCAGGGTGCTAGGCTGTAATCCCACAGTGTGCAGCCAAGGGACGCCGTGAATGTGGTGACGTAGGGACGAGGACTGTTATGGTGCGTTCAAGGCAGCCCGTAACTCGTGTTTTTCCGACCTGTGAAGTCATACCAGTTCGATGTGGTACGAGTTCACGGGAATTGAATCTTGAGTATAGTATTTCCTGTTGTTATTACTGTTATTAATAATTAGTTAGTACTGTTATTACCATGACAACAAATGGAACTAATTGACCATGCCATTACTTAAGGTGACTGTAAAACTATGTGTTGCAGTGCATGGAATGTGGTTCACTCAGAGGTGTTTTGTTTTTCTCTGTCTTGAAGATAAAATATGTATGTGATTGTGCAGCTGTTTCTCATTTCTTTGTCCATAGTGCAGTCCATATGTCCTTGAATGGCAGTGAATGGGCTCTGGGGGAGAGGGGGGATGGGGAGGGGTAGATAGCGGTGCGCTTAGCACAAGGCGGAGCGCTGCATCACTGTAGCAAAACCTCAAAGATCAGAAAAAAGTTCATAGTGTCACTGTCAGGCACATCTCAATGGAATATCAACCACTATTCAATGCAACTATCTGAATCAGCATATACATGTACATCGCTTATCGATTGTCCGTCACATCTAATGAGAGATCAAAGGCGTTTGTCATGCGTAATGAAATCTCAACCCACAGCTGTAACTATGATGCAAACTGACGAAAAACTAAAAAGAAAACTATCATAACCCTCAGCCAACCATAAACAACCTCAGCACCAGATAGCAAATAGTATATATTCAGCATCTCTCGTCTCAGAAAATTCAAAAGAAAAGAGAAAAAGAGACGCTCGCCGACAAGGGCCGGCAGAGCTTGGTGATGCGTCTTTTACGCACAGGTAAAAGACGCGCGTTGCGCATGGTAGCCTATTTGTTGTGATCTGTGCACACTACCCATCTTAGTTACACAGGGTTTAAATATAGATTACTAGTCTATCTGGTTAGTGTCTTTATTAGTGGAAAAAATGTGTGTTGTGCGTGTTTTTTTGGTTTTGTTTGTTTTTACACCGCGCAACAGCTTCAGTCAGGGCAAACCTGATTAAGAGGCTAGAAACCTCCTCACAGGCTTCTGCTTCATCAGGCCATGAAGGACTGGTCACTGTGAACTCGGACCTCCCGGACCAAAACATCAGTTTCCTCCTGGAAAAGGTTTGGCCGCCCCAGGTTGATATCTGACAACATAGGGATGAGGACAGGTCCCTGGTCTTTTCAGCCCTGACCCCAACCCAAGCACCTCACACCTCCCTCAAGGTTGTTGTCTCTTAAAGTGACCCATTGTAATCACAATTCCCACCAAAAAAAGGGAGAAAAACAAACAAAATCTTGCTTTTATATACTGGGCCTTGCAAGTGCTCTCTGAAAGTAAGCCTGGGATGGCTTGTGGCCATGAAATGGGAAAATTAAAACTTTGTCGTAGAGCTAAACCAAATACATCGTTGGAAAGGTCACGACCGGGAGAAAGACATAAATCAGTATGAAGACTCTGCATGGCTCCTGTTTTGAATTACTGACCTTTGAACCTTGACCTTGGTGCATGT
Source organism: Melanogrammus aeglefinus (assembly GCA_900291075.1). NCBI lineage: Eukaryota > Metazoa > Chordata > Actinopteri > Gadiformes > Gadidae > Melanogrammus > Melanogrammus aeglefinus. Next base: position 6,148 of record OLKM01004665.1, on the reverse strand, counting down.
TTGAAGGTTCATAATTCAGCAACAAAAGGGCCTACGGACATGGAACCAACTGTTATGGAGAGCTCTTGACCTCAGCTATTATGTGAGCATAGTCAACAATAGGGGGCGCTGTCAAATATTTGTAAAATAAAATTTCACCCATTTAACAATTACATATTAAAAATTTGATTACACAAATGTGTTACCCATCCCCTCAAACTCCTCAGTGCACTATCAATCCAGTACTTACTATTTACAATTACAGGAAAAACACCAACATGTTTTAAAACTACAATTCCCTAGCGCCGCACCCGGCCGCACCATGAGCGTAATACAAATCAGCGCCATTTTTGTAGTTTTTACGGTTTTCAAATTAGGGTTGTGAAATTAGGGTCGTAAAAAGATACATCTGCTGAATAAATCAAATATCTGCTAAAGCCGAACTTGTAGTTAGACTGTATCTAGATGTGGTATGCTAACAAAAAGTACAGATTTTGGTTTGTTTCAGGTATTTTGAGAACAATTGTGCAAATTGAGTTTTGGCGTACTCAGTCTGGTTTTGGCTCCATCTGACTTCCGGTTTCCGGTTCGACCAAAACCGTACTTTTTTTTATTTATTTTTTTATATAATGTTATAAATAACGATGGCACTACCATTAACCTATGATATTGTTGCGTTATCAAAGAGACATACGTGTATTTGTGTTGAGAACTGTCAAAATTAAAATAAACCTTTGACAGTGAGGAAAATACTTCCGGTCATCTGATCCTGGATAGCCACTCGTAATCCTTCTAATTCATGGATTTCCATATTCAGTTTATCACTCCAAAATCAAAGTTTTTTTATTGGAAAAAACAAAACAAAACAAACAAAAACATCATAGAAGCCCTGCAGCCTGAGAGGGTGTCCTTATCAGAGACATCAAATAATGAGGACTGATCAAGGTATTGACCCTTGATCAGTTTTATGATCATTTATCATAACAGTAACTGTAATGTGATTACTAAAGATTTTAAACATAATCCCTTACATTACCTTGTTACTTGAAGAAGATACGTACGCTAATTGCAGTAATCAGAGTAAAAGTAATCCAATTGCTTTCAAGACTGCTGGTGACAACTACGTCATCTGGTGAGGAACAAGTCAGTCAGGAACAAAGTATCAAATAAAGGGACAGTCCCCAGGAAACCGTGGGCATCTGGTCACCCTTATATATTCAAGTTGTTGTACTCGGTATTTGCAAAATGTAAATCATAATGACACAATGCACACATCTAAAAAAATTTAGGAAGTTCAGTCAGACAACAATGAAATGAGAACAAATTATTTATTGAGCATAAAGCATGGAAACACAATATAGGTAGGTGGCCTTTTCTTGAGCATGGTTGCAGCAAGATTGAGTGTAGTATGGCAAGCTGAAGCATAGCGTAGGTATCCTTCAGCATGGCTGCAGCAGGTTTGACATCGGGCTCTGTCTCAGTTATTCGTTCCCTGAATGGTTTGGATTGCCAGACATTACAGGAAATGATGCAGACCCCTGCAGGGGATCATAGAGAGAGCACCCACAGGTGGATGCTGGGGAAGAGGTGGGATTGCAAAAACCTCATGGGCAGCAGCAGCAGCAGCAACGAGATGTGCTGACAAGATATGATGGCCGCAGCTTGAGTCATCTGCTTGAGTTAGCTTTGCAGGCTTCACATCATTCACTGACACAGCTTGTAAAATAACTGTTTATTGCCCAGAAGTTAACAATGTTATTGGTAGGACTTACTACAGTTCTTTTAATTACCTAAAATAAAAAATACTTCATTGCTTCCCACATATATGTGTTTATAAAAAAGAGCATTGTATAAATGTTGCTATTTAAAAATTGAGGTGCTGAATACCAAGGCATTTATATTGTTTGATATATAGATGGTACATGTACATGTATTTGTCGTCATAATATGTGATCAATAAGTTAGGTGAATTGGCGAATTGATTTGTGTCAATAGTCCAACCCTGTTTTTTCTAACCAAATTCCCTAAACACATTTTATCTTGGATGTTGATATACAGTAATAAAGCAGAATATGCAATAGTGTGTTTTATTAAAGAGGAAACAAACTCATTCTTTGTGGGGTTTTCTTTTTTTTATTGAACAAAATACTGAAAATACTCATAATGAAAAATTAGATCTTCAGGGTCCAGGCACAACAGAAAGCCTTGTGTATGTAAAACAACAGTACAGTATACACATGTCAAAAGTTTGGACACACCTTGTCCCTAACAAGTGTCGTTATCCGCCACCCACTCCAATGGCCACTTCTTTCCACTGTAACACAAAAAGGAGGTGTTTTGGTTATGCAAATAAAATACAGACACATTGAGACACCCAACTGGAGTGCTGTAGTTATTTTCAAATAGCTGTGTTGCAGGTGACTTTCATTAAATCACAGTAGGCCAATGTTAGTCAACTACAATACGGAATAGACAAGTTCAAAAATAGATAATCAACTACAGTTTGAACCAGAAATGCTCAGGCCTAAGTCCATTATAAGATGCTGTAACCGTTAAGTGATTATAGTATGCTACTCATAAAAGAAGCCTGTTCATGTCATTGATCAACTCCTGGTTTTTGTAGACTAGGGAAGGAACAGTCAGTCTCATCTGTCTGTTTCAAGTTTTGCTGAGAGGACTATTTTTATGTTTTGGCCAGGCCTTATTTCCTACAAGAAGCATACTGTAGCAGATAAAAGTACACAGAGTAAGGTAGAGAGAAGTATACAGTAGGTTACAGAACATGTAGCAATGTAGCAACGTTAACTTAAATTTGAGTTATTATGGCATGTTTAGTGAGTCCAAAAAAGCACAAAAATCAATGCCATGAAGTCACCAAAGGTTAACTGGGCTCCAGCTTGGGGATGCAAGCTCCGTGCTACACACAGGGTGTTCCATTAGTAGATAAAAGGCCAAATAATCATTGTGTGAACTTGTGTGGTTTCATTTTTATTTTTTGCACATCTACACTAAGGAGACCTAAGACCTTCACAGTTACTTCAGACTATTTCAGCAATGAATTGTTTTTATTTTTTATTTTTCATCATTTCATGGAACAAAACTGGATTATTGATGTGCATGTAAATGTAAAAGTCAGTGTTAATGGCAAGTATATATTAAGGGTGCACTCACACTAGGCAATCGTACCGTGCCCAAGCACGTTTGCCCCCTTAAGTCCGGATTCTATTGCTGGTGTGAGTGCAAGTGTTCCATGCCTGAGCACGGTACACTTCCCTGGCCCGGCTCGGTTGGGAGAGGTGTGCTTGGGCACGGTACGCTTGGCCAGGAATGCGCACACGTAATGTGCTGCGGGCTCGTTCTCCACCACGTGTCTGCAACCGCGGGTAAACAGTCACTTAACGACTACGTCGCGCCGTAAACATCGCTAGTTAACGTTGCTTTGATTAAACTTCAAGATAACCATGACAGCCGGTCAAAGCGCCGTTCTTTCAGCAGTCAGAGCGCATCCGCCGTGTTGGTATATCAACGTGATGACGTAGTATGTGTCGGAGGCAACCATGCTTCAGCACGCTTGGGTTCGAGGCAGTGTGAGTGCGGGCCAGCGGGGGACAGAGGAGGGGGGGCATTCGGGCTTCAGCACGGCACGGATCAACTGGCCCTAGTGTGAGTACGCCCTAAGTGTCTTAGTAAGGTGTTGGGCCACCAAGAGCCACAAGAAACTGCTTAAGTGAACTTTGGTATAGATTGTACTAGTACAAGTCTCTGGAATTCTACTGGAGGCATTGAAGTAATGAGAAGTCATACATACCAGAGTTGGCATGGCTCCCACTCTACCTGCTTCATCATTTGGCCCTGCAAAATAGTGAGACCTTTTTCAGTGTCAGATCTTTGCAAGACATTACAGATATACCATACTCTTGAATACTTTTTGCCCTTTTCAACTGCAACGTTCTGCAACTTAGGACTTTCCAGAGGTGGTGAATTTAAGAGATTACTTTTGTATCCACTGTATGAAGAACCAGCCATGAAGAGCAGCAAGTGCCCCATAAATAATTAATCTTTTAGTCTTACGTCCCTTTTCCCTGTTCGGTGGTGCACCTAACACCCATCTCTCCTAAACTCATGACAAATATACGTTTTCATTTCTAAGAGATGACTTAGTCTCTTAGTTAACACTTCAATTAAAAGCCAAGTCGAACGGCACAATCAAATCAAAATCAGGTTCCAGGAGGGGCGGGGGGCTGTGCAGTGTTTGAGTGGGATTATAACCTTGACACACTTTGTATTTCACAACCCTCTTCACAGGGTAAAAATACTGGCTCCCTGTTACTGTGTGTCGGCATTCTGAAAGGAAAAAATATTTAATAGTAACACTACACAAAACAACAGTTTATAGAATGATAAGAGGATATTGAGATAGGAGGGGTTATACTTGTACATGGACATATCGCCCAAACCTAATAGGACACAGCCACTTAAAGATGCAAATACCTTCATTACATTATATTTTTGGGGCTTTTTTTGCCTTTAATCGATAGCACAGTAGAGAGAGAGAGAGAGAGAGAGAGAGAGAGAGAGAGAGAGAGAGAGGAGAAAGGGGAGGCAGAGAGGGGGAATGACATGCAGGAAAGGGCTGCTGAGAGAGAGAGAGAGAAGGAGAGAGAGAGAGAGGGAGAGAGAGAGAGAGAGAGAGAGAGAGAGAGAAATGGAGAGTGAGAGAGAGAGAGAGAGAGAGAGAGAGAGAGAGAGAGAGAGAGAGAGAGAGAGAGAGAGAGAGAAGAAATGGGGTGGCAGAGAGGGGGAATGACATGCAGGAAAGGGCTGCCTGATGCAGGATTTGAACCAGGGTGGACTGCAGCTTCAACATGGCGAGGCAGCTCGACCAAGTGAGCTAAATGCCACCCCCAAATACAGCCTTCATCAAGACTCACAACTATTAATGTCAATTCAAATGTTTAGATTTACACAAATTTTCCATCAGTACGTAACTCACTTTCCTTTGATGTGACAGCAATGTACAGGGAGCTTGACAGCTCTCCTTCCATACTTCCATCTGTTAATTACAGGAAAACCTTTCAGTTATGTGAAAATGAATTTAAAAAGTATTTGAATTTAACAATGTCAACCACATAAATAATAAACTTAGACAGTTTACAATGGCGGCGGACCATTCATTTGTCAAAGCTTATTTTCCAGTACGGAAATGATTATGACATTAAATTTAATGACAAGAGTAATGTAATGATAGTCAAGAGCAAAGAGGACAAGAGATTAGTGTTTCCTCAGTTTTTTCTAGATGATAATCCTGCTCATGAACATGTGTCAGGAACAAAATCTTGCATCTCTTACTGATGATTGACACGATGATAGAGATATTATAGGCAGTGTTCTAGCCATCATGCTCAAGCTAATATGCTCCTTCGTAGTGTTAGTATGTGCTCAGTTGATGTTAAATGTTCCCTATTTAGATCTTTCTGTACACCTATGTATACTATACTGTTAATTTAAATGCACCCAAATGTGAAGCACTTCTAAGAAATGTAATGTATCGTCTATATGCTGCCTGGATGACTCGGGGAACAGCATTATTGGGACTTTGACTAGCCCTGATAGGAGCTGCTATACAGTAGGTATTCATCCAGGCTTAGACAACACTGGTGGGATAGCCTGCTTATGACTTATGTGGAGAGTTGATTATCTATCTGTGTGCCTGTCTCTTTCTGTCTCTCTCTTTCTTAAACCTGTTTTATCATGTTTGTTGTTGTTGATATGAACCGCTTATTGTGTCTGCAATAAAGATTAATAATAATCATAATAATGATAACTCGCCAATTCAATCAAGTCTATTTGTCACACTGTTTTTAATTTTTAACAGACCCATTTTTTCCCATTGGTTTAGAGATGTGATTTTAGAATACGAATTTACCATGAGGGCTTGCGATTAAAGGTTTCTTCATCTGGGATCAAATGCAGCACACGTTGAGCACTTGATACATGAACTATGCATCATTGGTGAATTAAAAGGATTAACAGCCTCTGCCATTGAAATGAAACATTGTACTGTTGATGGGTATTGTCAAGGGCAAACTCCCTTGTAGAAAGAAGTGTGTAGAAGCGTTGTGTGAGCGTTGCTCAGCGCTCACACAGCGCTTCCAGTCTGTATCTGTAT
>OLKM01004664.1:0-20772 GCA_900291075.1 Melanogrammus aeglefinus | reverse complement strand
CTGCATGAAGGAGGAGAGCAAGGGGAAGTCAGAAGAGGAGCTTGCTGAACTGTTCCGCATGTTCGACAAGTGAGTTTCTCCTCTGAGTATCTCCATTACAGTTTCCCTTGAAGACACAGTGAAGTGTACGCTTACACTGTAGGCCTGTAGGACAGAAAACAAAGTGTGTGTTGAAGGATCATTTTGTTCCGGTGAGGTATTATTGAGGGCCAGCTTTGTCATGCTCAACTGAAACCAGCTATGATCATAACTTGCATAATGATGGAAATGGTTGCTAGATAACAAAGAGAAATCTATTGTAACGTCAAACCCCAACTGCCCATAACATATCATGTAGGTCCCCCATTAGTTAAACTGTGGTATCAGGATAAATTAGCTCATTAGATAATCCAGATTGGTCGTGTCAAACTAGTGAGAAGGACATTCACATCCTGGATCTGTGTAGGCTGGGTACTGGATCATGTCAAGCGCGTCCCTAGGCAGGTGAGTGAGCAAGCAGCTCCAATGATAAGAGAGGCGTATGATAAGAGGCGTATGATCCTGTGTTGAGGAACGGAGATGGCTACATCGACCTGGAGGAGGCTGAAGGGCCATGTTGGAGTCCACAGGAGAGTCCATCACAGAGGACGACATCGAGGAGCTGATGAAGGACGGGGACAAGAACAACGATGGCAGAATCGACTACGACGGTATGCAGGGAAGGACTCGGGCGGTGTTTAAATGACTTTAAAGACTAGTTCAATGACAAAGATTCTGGCAGAAGAAAGACAAGGCATAGGTTCAAAGGGCGTAGGTTCTAGCATACATGTTGCTTTTTCTATAAGTCTGTAAAAACCATGGAGCATTTTCTGCAATAGGCATGATTCTGAATTATTATCATATCCCGTATGATAACATAATTTTAGGTTTTTACAAACACAGCAATAATGGTTTTTGTTCTTTTATCTTTCTTCTAGAGTTCCTGGAGTTTATGAAGGGTGTAGAATAGAAGATTTCTGAACTACAACATGGATCCATCTTAAAAAACCTGAACGACTCCTCAAAGCTCAATGATGTCATTCCCTCTGTCAAACACTCCTGTGTTTCCTGTCCTTTGTCTACAAGTTGTTAATTCAATAGGCCTACTTTTACAAATCTTAAATTTCAAATATAAACACATAGAACCTTCTAAACATTATTATTATGCTTTAAATATGAATGAGATTCGTTTGTTGTGCAGTGAGTTAATTCAAAGTTATTACGCCCATAAAGTTTACATGGCACGTTTCTCAAGAAAATGTAAGAATATATTTTCTAAACTTATTTGACCACACTTCCACCAAGATGAAAATATAATACATTATAGCAGAAAACAATGTAGGGCTATTTTCAATAAAGGGATTTTCAGTATTGCTGCTTTGTGTCTTTTCTGTGCGTTTTTTAATCAATTGTAATGTAAAACAATCTACATTATATTGCTTTTTGAAGAGGCCGATATTATATTTGTCGACATATTTGGCTGTCGCCTTGCATGGTTGACTCTGCCGTCGGTGTGTCAATGTGTGTAAACCGATGTAAGTCGCTTTGGACAAAAGCGTCTGATAAATGCCCTAAATGTAATTGACACATGAACAATTACTGAGTGCTCATGACATGACTTACTGACTCAACAGGTAAACATATGCTTGTGTGTGGTACATACATTGTTCAGTTGAAATTATTGGCATAAAGTTATAGTAAGGTTATTCTTTAACACAGTTATTACACATACCCCCCACAAAGGCATATACATACATACATACATACATACATACATACATACATACATACATACATACATACATACATACATACATACATACATACATACATACATACATACATACATACATACATACATACATACATACATACATACATAGGCCTACATACACACACACACACACACACACACACACACACACACACACACACACACACACACACACACACACACACACACATATATATATATATATATATATATATATATGATAGATAACGTTAGCAACATGAACGACATTGATAGAGCTCCGCTCACCTTTCCATTTTGTTTCGGAAAGGTAACCGCGCCCCCTGGTGGCTGCTGATGCTGTCGCCGCTACTAACACAAACTCCATGTCTTTCAAATCGTAAATAATCCAGCACTATGAGGGGTGTTTAGGATGGTTCGATGCTGTCTCGAAATATACAATTGTATTTTCTACAAAACCTTAAAACAATATCATACACGACCAGAGTTTTTTATTTTCTAATTCTTAACGCGGTTCAGTCCTTGACTACAGGTACTAGGGTAAGGATCACAGCAGGCCCGGTACGGCCTTCGATAGCTCAGTTGGTAGAGCGGAGGACTGTAGTGGTGACGCCTGGAATCCTTAGGTCGCTGGTTCAAATCCGGCTCGAAGGACTTTTTACATTACCTTCCTTACTAAACAACGGTAAAATAACGTACAACGGACGTCGGTACTATTCCTTATTTATTTAGCATTGGTATAGAGTCGCTTGTTATTATGGTATTTCTTTACACACATATATCTATATATCTAAATCGATACATATACAGATAGAGAGCTACACGGGGAAGCTGCAGATGACCAGTTCACGGTCTTGAACACAGCCTCGCTGCACCATTGGTCGGGAGAATACGGAAGTCTTCTCATGTACCGATGCGTTCGGGTAAAATAGTGAATGCATATTCTAGATTTATAGGGGTCAAATATTATAAACTGTCATCTATTGTTCGTCGCTTACGAGTAGTGTCTTTACAAGCAGTCGAAATGGCCACTGTCTGGTCAGAGAAGATGCTACAAATGCTCCGTAAAATGAATAACTTCCATTCACCAGGTACACTGTCGAACGTGATTGGCGTTTTGTATAGGACTTGCCCACTTGTATTCTTTCTTGTTTAGTGTTGAGTTGTAGACTACTTAGTCCGCTTGTATACCAATCAACGTCTCGTACACCCATCAATGTTGAAGGCTATTAAACAAACACAATGAAAGGCGCTCCTGTGTAACTGCGCTACTCTATGCTTTATTTAGTTCCGTTGGTTTGATTGGTTCGTCAATCAACCAATTGTGTGTCTACTGACTTCAAACGATTGTTTGCAGCCCCTGATGTTCTTTTGGCAAATGGTCGAAGTAACATATTTAAAAATTAGACACGCCTAACCCAGATGGGCTCTTTTGTGATTCTTAATGTGGACATTGTCCTACTGATTAACGTTATACAGTTTACAATATGTCTTTATTTGGTTTGCATCTGAAAGCCGGTTTGATTTGCGCATATAATAAATACATAGATTGAACATGCATACTTGAGCTTTTTATGCTTTTATTTCCACTATTTTGTTCCATGCTGGTATACTGTGGTTATTTCATACTCTGGATTGTAAATAATGAGTGATAAATCAGCTAATTACTAGTTCCGGTCCTGCCAGGGTCCCACCGCGACAGATGTCTGCGCTTCATGGTGGTGGGCCAACAGGTCGGTTGGATCCTTCCTCAAATGGCAGCCATTTTGAGGAACTTCCCAGACGTCTTCGATCCGCCCAGCGCCGGCGCCCTTTCCCTCAGCTCGAAGCTGGACACTCACTCCAAGAGGTCAGAGGGCGTCGCCAGCGTCCTGCAGAGCCTGAGGCGCAGCGACGTGCTGACATGTTTGAAGGGATGGAGGGATGAGGTGAGTGACTAACTGGACGGGCTTCCTCCACAGCCTCATGCAATCATATTGACGCTGTTATGGAGGCATTCAACATAACTTAATGTCTAACCCCCCGTCAGAGGTATGACGTCATGGCCAGATACTGCGACGCCCCACTGATGTCTATGGAGCGATCAGCAACCAGTAAGTCCATTTGACATTTGAGCCATTAGACTCCTGAGAAAGTATAGAACGGGCAGGGCAGTGTGACAATGACCCCAGCCCAGCGTTATCCAGTCTGAGCATGCTGGGGTTCTGAGCCGGGTTCTGATCCCGGTCCTGGTTCTGATCCCGGCCCTGGTTCTGAGCTGGGTTCTGATCCCGGTCCTGGTTCTGATCCCGGTCCTGGTTCTGATCCCGGTCCTGGTTCTGATCCCGATCCTGGTTCTGATCCTGGTTCTGATCCCGGTCCTGGTTCTGATCTTGGTTCTGATTCCGGTCCTGGTTCTGATCCTGGTTCTGATCCCGGTCCTGGTTCTGAGCCGGGTTCTGATCCCGGTCCTGGTTCTGATCCCGGTCCTGGTTCTGATCCCGGCCCTGGTTCTGATCCCGGTCCTGGTTCTGATCCCGGCCCTGGTTCTGATCCCGATCCTGGTTCTGATCCCGGTCCTGATCCCGGTCCTGGTTCTGATCCCGGTCCTGGTTCTGATCCCGGTCCTGGTTCTGATCTTGGTTCTGATCCCGGCCCTGGTTCTGATCCCGGTCCTGGTTCTGATCCCGGTCCTGGTTCTGATCTTGGTTCTGATTCCGGTCCTGGTTCTGATCCTGGTTCTGATCCCGGTCCTGGTTCTGATCTTGGTTCTGATCCCGGCCCTGGTTCTGATCCCGGTCCTGGTTCTGATCCTGGTTCTGATCCCGGTCCTGGTTCTGATCCTGGTTCTGATCCCGGTCCTGGTTCTGATCTTGGTTCTGATTCCGGTCCTGGTTCTGATCCTGGTTCTGATCCCGGTCCTGGTTCTGATCTCTGGTTCTGATTCCTGGTTCGCTCTTGGTTCTGATCCCGGCCCTGGTTCTGATCCCGGTCCTGGTTCTGATCCTGGTTCTGATCCCGGTCCTGGTTCTGATCCTGGTTCTGATCCCGGTCCTGGTTCTGATCCCGGTCCTGGTTCTGATCAGGCCTGTTTGGGGTGAGGAGGTATGGCGTCCACATCAACGGGTTCTGCCGGAGCGCCGACGGGGGGCTCATGATGTGGCTGGCCCGCCGCTCCGCCACCAAGCAGACGTACGCCGGCCGCCTGGACAACCTGGTGAGTGGGGCTAGGGTTAGGGTTAGTTAACCCTAACCCTAGCCCAACCTGGTGGGAGAGGCCCGCTAGAAGGATCCTATAGATAACACATACAGTATATAATATAGATATGTTATATAGGCATCAAAATAAGCTCTTTGTATTATTTTCTATTTATTTATTTTCACTCATAAGGAGGTTAATGACTGCTGCTTGTATAATTAATGGGCGTACGATCATGAAACTTGCAACTAGCTGTTAGTATTAGTAGTACTATGTCAGTACGACTGTCAATGTTAGTATTAGTAGTACTGTGTCGGTACTACAGTCAATGTTAGTATTAGTACTACTATGTCAGTACGACGGTCAATGTTAGTATTTGTAGTACTGTGTCACACAGTACTACAAATACTAACATTGACCGTCGTACTGACACAGTCTGTGTCAGTACTACGGTCAATGTTAGTATTAGTAGTACTGTGTCAGTACGACGGTTAATGTTATTATTAGTAGTACTGTGTCAGTACGACGGTTAATGTTATTATTAGTAGTACTGTGTCAGTACGACGGTTAATGTTATTATTAGTAGTACTGTGTCAGTACTTAGGTCATTGCGAAGCGTTTTCCTGCATATGCATCAACACTAGCTAAGCTTGTCCAGGTCTTTCATTGGATAAGAGAAGGATTCCCATAAGACACGGGTATGAAGGAGGAGGTTAAAGCCCCGCTGCCCCTCTCCTCTCAGGCGGCCGGCGGGCTGGCGGCAGGGATGAGCATCGGAGACACCGTGCTAAAGGAGTGTGAGGAGGAGGCCTGTATCTCAGCAGCCATCGCTGTGAAGGCTAGATCGGTCACCACAGTGAGGTGAGTGGTCATGTGCTGGTCCAATCAGGTACCATCGCTGTAGGCCATGTGTTCGTCATGTGCTAGTCAAATAGGGTACCGTTCGTCTGAGCACAAGGGGGCTGACTTCCAGTCTGCATACCTTATGCAGACTGGAATATCATTGAATATCTGGCTATTAATGAGGAATGTATTTTCAGACTCAACCACTGCACACTCATTGTAAATCTAAATTGCACGTCAAAATGTAAATATTCAACTGTTTGTCATTGGGTATTGGATCACTAGTATGTGCAATAAATTTGTTAAAAATAGCATTTTGACACGTATCAATATGTCATGTCATAATGCTATTCGTTAACCCATTTACATAAATTATATATAAGGGCACATATTAAGAAGAGCTCTTTGGAATCAAATGACATCATTGAGTTTGCTTCATGAGTTGATAAATTACAAAACCTTGTGCGTTTGAAGCTACACCTACGAGGAAGAGGAAGGAATTTTTCCAGAGAGCCAGTTTGTCTTCGACCTCGAACTTCCTGCTGATTTCCAGCCCAGAGTTGGTGATGGAGAAGTGCAGGAATTCTACTTTCTGCCGATGGATGAAGTGGGTAATAAAAAATGAGTCAGCGTCCTTGCAATTTATTTTTTTTATGTTTTTATTTTAGCACACGCTTTTATCCAAAATGACTTACAGTGAGGGGTTTGGCAGTTTTCTCTCATGGCTTCAGGTAGGTGGTGGAAATGGAGAAACAAACCAAGTACCTTCAGCTGGAAGTCAAAACCCCAGCATGCCTTCATGTTATATTATTCGTATTACTTTGGAGCAATAACTCAAGGTCTGTCTTCAGGTGAAAGAGCTGCTGGTTGGTGGAGATTTCAAACCAAACTGTGCCATGGTGGTGCTGGACTTTTCTTATAAGACACTCCTGTTATCGACCCAGATACAGGTAGGACCTCCCCCATCCAGACCTGTGGGTCCCTGGGGTGCATTAGTCCCTTAAAGTTTGGGAACCACTGCCCATCAGATTTTCAAGAGTTTAAGGCAACTTTTTAATGACCTTTCTTTTCTTTTGCAGAGCCTTACTATCAGGAGTTTGTGACGGGGCTTCATCAAACCTTATAGGATTAAGATCTGGAACACCTTATACTATTGATGCTTTCAAATATATTTCACCCTGTCCTGAAGAAGAATAGAATGAAGAATAATCTGTATTGTCATTGTACAAGACAACAACATTTTGTTTGGAGCAGTCTATAAACAGTTCTAACAGTTCTATAAAAAAAAAATATTATCAATAGTATCAGCAATATATGTATGTATGTGTGTATATACATGTATGTATGTATGTATGTATGTATGTATGTATGTATGTATGTATGTATGTATGTATGTATGTATGTATGTATGTATGTATGTATGTATGTATGTATGTATGTATGTATGTATGTATGTATGTATGTATGTATGTATGTATGTATGTATGTATGTATGTATGTATGTATGTATGTATAAATAAAATGTTTTAAAAAGTCCAAAAAGTGCAATCATGTGTGTATGAGATGAGATGGGGAGTATCAGTGTGGCAGTAGAGTGTAGTCGTGTCACAGCTCTATGATAGAAACTGTTTTGCAGTCTCGTAGTGCAGGCAGGCAGTGTCTTGTATCGTCTTCCTGAGGGCAGGAGGGTGAAGAGGCAGTGTCCAGGGTTTGTGCTCTCTCTGAGGATGCCCTTTTGTATTAACATTTAGGGCATTTTGCAGACGCTTTTATCCAAAGCGACTTACATCAGTTAATACACACATTGACACACCGACGGCAGAGTCAACCATGAGGGCGACAGCCAGCTCGTCCCGTCCGGAGGAGTTAGGGTTAAGTGTCTTGCTCAGGTACTCAGCTAGGAGGAGCTGGGGATCGAACTAGCAACTTTTCGGTTGCAAGACAACTGCTCTACCTTCTGAGCTAAGCCGACCCCAGGCCTTGACCCTCCGAGTACAGTGGGTCTGGTAGATGTCCTCCAGTCTGGGGAGCTGGGTGCTGGTGATCCTCTCAGCAGTCTTAATGATGCGCTAGAGATCTTTCCTGTTATCTGTGGTGCAGCCAAAGTACCATGCGGTGATGCAATGTGTATGTAAACATGTGAGAACTGACTCGATGGCTGACCTGTAGAAACCCACCAGCAGCTTTGTGGGAGACATGCCCTCTTCAAGCACCTCAGGAAGTGAAGCCTTTGAAGTCCTTTCTTGGCCGTCGCGGTGGTTGACGGTCCAAGTCAGGTCGTGGCTGATGTTGACCCCGAGGTACCTGATGTTCTGCACAACCTCCACTGTCTCGCCGTCGATGGTGATGGGGTGATGGACGAAGGGCTTCGTCTTCCCCCTGAAGTCCAGGATCATCTCCTTTGTTTTTGCTGAGTTGAGGATCAGGTTGGTCTCTCGGCTCCAGCTCACCAGGTTCTCTACCTCTGTCCTGTAGGCAGCCTCGTTGTTGCTTGAGATCCTGCCTACCACCATGGTGTCGTCTGCGAACCACGTCCTGAATACAAAACATTTATTTTAACTTATTACTCCTAAGTAAATACTGTAAAATAAATATTTTTGTCCTTTCTTTTAAATTATATATAACCTTATGACATTTGCTTGAAGTCTCCATTACATTTCACCTCAATATTTACAAGGGGAAGAAGTCAAACGGACCAAATGTGTGTATAAGACTTTTCCTGACTGAAGTTTCTGGATTTTGTGTTTAGGCAAAGTTGCTTTCAAGATTTTCAGCATTTAAGTTGTTAACCATTTAAGTAGTTTGCTAAATATTTGCAATTAATACAGCAGGCCAAGGCAGTGTCATTTCCAAAGATTGAAATGCAAAGATATTCTCAAAGGAAAGGTCCAAAACGAAAAGTTCAAGCCATGTAAACATACAGGGAACAGGCAGTGATTTTTCTAATAGCATTATTGGCATGGGCGTCAGTTTGGTTTGAAATGTGGTGGGGACAGAGACGCATTCGGAAGTACATTTTCAGAAGTGCTGGGTACAATGAGGATGCACTCTTTTTTCTCTCTTTAGTGCCGCCGGTAATGAAAGGTTCTGAAAGACGGCATACCCTAATTACTAAGGAATAAAATGTATACAACATCTGTCTTGCAGGTTTAATGAAGAAAACGTTTCCAAAAAGCATCGGACATATGACCCACTATGTTCTGCTCCATGTAGGCCTATCCAATGTTGACAACGTGACATGATATGGCTAAGCTAACAACATAAACAAGAGGAGCTAGGAAAGGAAATTAACTGTGTGTTTAAGTTCAGAAGGGCCAAACGTGTGGCTACACACAGCACTACAAAAGTCGTCAAGATTGAAAAAGAAAAAAATATTTTGTTGCACAGGCTGAACGCTGCATCACATCATGAGCTGGCTGTTCTCAATTCACACATTCAGGCATTCTGACCAAAACACACGCACTCCCCACAATTATTACAGAATTCAAGCAAAGCAAGAATGACCGCAAGTCACTTTGTGTCAACAAGAGACTGACTCCTCAATTGCAAGTTAAAACAGCCGACCACTTGAATACAAAAAACACCAAAGATCTCGCCACAGCACCAGCAAATCTTAAGCAATAAATATTGTGTCTTACCTTACCTATTTATGTGGCGGTGGTCTGCAGATGCAATCCCGTGGTGTACATTTAAGTTTAAAAAATAACTTCACAAAGTGTGTACTTTTCTAATGTATTTGTTATCATTCGTAGCGTTGATCAGCAGAGAAATAGTTCGCCAAAGTCGATGACGTCGCCTTGCAACCGAATACGGTTAAAATATGCCCCGACAGGGCGAACAGGACACCGACACTGAAGGGGCTTAATTTCGATAATGACCGGCGACGTTCTGTAGGCTTACATTATCCCGTTTATTACACGGCTACGTGCCAAAACGAAAAATATACTTCACACGGTGTGTCTTTTTACAATTTATTCGTTACCAGCATTCGTAGTGTTGATCAGCAGAGAAATAGTCCGCCAAAGACGTTGGTGTCGCTTAGCAACCGAGGACGCTGTCAAGAGATACTGATGATCAGAATCCCGCCCCCTCATTTGCTCCACTCACAGCCCGCTGTTGTGCATGCTGTGAGGATGTCTTCGTGCGCGCCTATCGCATGATTTAGACTCGACGATTTCGGTTGAGTGTGTGTTTTTTTTTTTGGTTTTTTTTCGGTCGCATTTTTTAAAAGTGGGGGGGACAAAATTCGTATTTTAAATAGTGGGGGGGACATGTCCCCCCCGTCCCCCCCGTAATCGACGCCTATGATTATTGGACTGGAGCTTGGAGCCGACCGTGGCATCTTAACAGCAATGTTGTGCTGTTAAGATGCCACGTTCGGCTCCACGCTCCAGTCCAATAGGTGGCGGCAATGGCATATAAGCAACTTTGCGTATCACCATTACGACTCAAAGAAGAAGAAGAACTGGCCAATTGGGGTTCTCTGATCCCGAACAAAGCCCGCCCCATTCTCTACAGATACGAAATCCCGTTTGCAAGTACAACCAAATCTCTTTTGCACCACCCTCTACTGAGATATTTTGGTGCAAAAAGTCAGAGCGGCGGGGAGACTTGTGATTTGAAAGAGGAGAACGGCATTTGTGACCCGAAGCAGCAGATTCGAGCACTTGTAGTTACTGACTTGTGTGTGTCCTGGAAAAATATCCAAGAAAAAAAAAATCTATTTGTGAGAAAATATTGTAGGTACAGGTGCGCAACTCTCATTACATGAACTCAAATATTGATTTACAGATGTTCAAATTTTGTCCACGTCTTCACATTCTTTGATACAGGTGTGCAAATGTGTTTTGCACCATTTTTACTGCAATAATTGGAGCAAAACATGTGAGAGCAGGAATGTCTTAATTTGTGACTTGTAACAGAGGATTTGTGAAGGTGTAACTGTTGAGTTGTATTTGTGAGACACAAAAAAATTCTACAGGTGTGCAACTCCTACTCTGTGACTTCAACTTTACTGATA
Organism: Melanogrammus aeglefinus; assembly: GCA_900291075.1. Taxonomy (NCBI): domain Eukaryota; kingdom Metazoa; phylum Chordata; class Actinopteri; order Gadiformes; family Gadidae; genus Melanogrammus; species Melanogrammus aeglefinus. The sequence goes on along the minus strand of OLKM01004664.1, from coordinate 9,960 downwards.
CACATTTGTGACTCTTTTGCTACAGGTACAAATTCACCGTCACAACTGCTCAGGACTTTTGCACCAAATATACCTTCATACAGGTCCTTCTTGTTGCCGACCAGGGTGATGAAAACATTGGGGCAGAAGTGTTTCACCTCCGGGGTCCACTTCTCAGGGATGTTCTGAGAGCCGGCCGGAAGGTACGTCAACGTCATTTAGCCAATAGTGAACATTTACAGCATTATTTACATTTGGCAATTTAGCCGGCATTTATATCCACAGTGGCAACGTCTAAGCAAGTAATCAATCACCAATCAAATAAGAACAAACACTGCAGTGATCCACATGACCGCGTGGCCTAATGGATAAGGCGTCTGACTTCGAATCAGAAGATTGAGGGTTCGAGTCCCTTCGTGGTCGCATTTTACAAATTTCTAGATTCGGGTAACTTCAAAAAACATTTTCAATGATAGATAACACAACACAAGGTGTATTTTGGATTTAGAACCTAAGCTGTCTGGGCTATCGATGGAGAAGCACATGAGAATGACGTCTGTTCCAGAGTAGGACAGCAGGGGCCTCACGCCACCATGTTCCTCCTGGCCAGCTGTGTCCCACAGAGCCAGCTCCGCCTGAAATAAACACAACGGCTATGGTTAAGTTGTAGGTATATCTAGATCTGCAGCCAAGAGGACGTGTTTCCAACTCTACTAAAGTAATCCATCATCATGGCGAGCGGCTCCAGGGAGGCCCGTAGTAAATGCTGATCTTTACGCGGTCTATTAGTGCGGTGTGAGTCTCTCCGGGGGCTCCTTGTCCCCGGGTCGAGCCTCTCCCGTCTCTGGGGAACCTTAGCTCTCGTTAGCTCATCTGCTTACGCCTCCAGGTCAGCCGTTGTAAACCAGTCAACTGCGTTTATGACAACGCCTGCTTTAATTCCGTCCGTCAGAAGTCGTTGCGTGGGGTGTGAACAGAGCAAGGGTGCTTTAGGAAAGTGTTGTTTTCCTACCGTTCTCTTCTTTTCCTGCCCGACCCTCGCTCCGCCCCCTGTCACTCACTGTCACATTAATTAAGATCAACCCTCTGAATTAAGGCACAGCCAATCAAAAATAGGAGCTGGCAAAGGAACTTCTAACAAAGTAAACGGTCATTCACGGTTACGCATGGAATAGCTTGTTTCCTTTATTACAATACATAGATCTGGATCATTAAAGGTATCCATCTGCTCTACAAAACGCATTGTTTTTTGTTTTTGAATGAAGGTCAATAGGCTATTGCATTGATTAGGCTGATTTCTAACATCTGTATTTCAGTTGATACGTTAATTAAACAAGATTTGTTTGTGTTAGTACCATGACTTTATACATTTATTGCCAAGTATTTCCTGACACGCTCGAGTTAAATAGCCCAATCAATTAACAGACACTTAAACGTTTAGTGCTTGAAATATACCTTAAATATTTTCATCAAGTGCATTTCCCAACAATAACAATAAGAAGACAACTGCAACAATCCCAGACGACATTTATTAACGTAATATTGAAATCCAATGTACAGTTGAAGTTGTGGGGCTCGGACCCACGCAGACTAGCCCTCTCCGGCAGCAGCCAGCGTGATCTTGCTGGGGTCGTAGTAGTCCTCGCCGATCAGCGGCAGACCCTTGGCCTCTCTCTGCTTCAGCAGGCGCTCGGCCTCCCTCCTCGCCCACTGCCGCATGCTGCACCGGGGAGAGGCAGAGTGGGGGTCAGGGGGCAGCTGGGGATGGGTCTCTGTGATTAGCATTGAGGGCTGATAAGGAGGTGTGGGTGTGGATGGCTGGGCAGGAAAGGCCAGCGAGGGGCTTAGGGAGGGAGGTGGAATAAGGGAGGGAGGGAGGGAGGGAGGGAGGGAGAGGAGGGAGGGAGGGAGGGAGGGGAGGGAGGGAGGTGTGGATAGGGGAGGGAAGGGAGGGAGGAGGGAGAGGGGTGGATGGATAGGGAGGGAGGGAGGGGAGGGAGGTGGATAGGGAGGGAGGGAGGGAGTGTGGATAGGGGAAGGGAGGGAGGGTGGATAGGGAGGGGAGGGGGGGAGGGGGGCTGGGGGAGGGAGGGGGGGAGGGGATAGGGAGGGAGGGAGGGGGAGGGAGGGAGGGGGATAGGGAGGGAGGAGAGAGGTAGGGAAGGGAGGGAGGGAGGGAGGATGGAAGGGGGAGGAGGGAGGGAGGGGGGGAGGGAGGGGTAGGGAGGAGGGCGGGAGGAGGGAGGGGGAGGGCATGACTCAAAGCAGGAACTGCGTCTCTGTTAAAGCTCTGTTAAGGTTGAATATTACATAATAATATAATATTACATTAACATATTCACGTTTGTAATGGAAGGGCTGCAGAACCTGAGACATTCATGCAAACATGGTAACTTTAAAACTATATATATATATATACACACATATATATATATATATATATATATATATATATATATATATATATATATACACACACATATATATATATATATATATATATATATATATATATATATATATATATATATACACATATATATATATATATATATATATACACATATATTATATATATACACATATATATAATATATACTATATATATATATATACACACACACATATTATATATATATACAACACATATTATATATTAACCACACACATATATATTATACACACACACACACACACACACACACACACACCACACACCACACAACACACACACACACACACACACACACACAACACACAACACCACACACACACACACACACACACACACACACACAATAAACTGCAACTGCTTCTCAAGCTAAAAATGATCTTTGTTTGAATGTCTGCCTCTTTGAGAAATAAAGCCCTGACCCCTACCTGCTCATTAATGGTAATAGCCTTACTTAAAAATTACCTACAAATGCAACTAAACAGTAATGCAAAAACTATACGGAGAAAGGGTGCTTTTTGAACTACAGTAGTGTAGGGCCTACACACACCACACACAATGATAATGATAATAGAGGGTTACCCGTTAGTCAGGCAGGTTAGTGGATAAAGAGTTCCTCCGATCACAAGCACCACAGAGGACCCCACAAAGAGGAAGGGCCAGCCTCATGTTTCACTGGTCGAACCACCGGGGTCGGGGGAGAACCATGGTAGTCGGGGTTCTTGGAAGAAGCAGTAATGACAGTGAGTCAAACTATATAGACCTTCGTGTACTTGTTTACATAATCCATTCCCTTACATTACTCACATTGTGTAATATTTTCTGCAGTAATTGTAAATGTATGCACTACTTCACCGGTCGTGTGAAATGTTAGCACAACAGCAGACGTTTTGATAAAAGACGTTAACGTGGTATGATGTGATGACTACAACGCCACCCAGAGACACCCTGCGATGCCTGCAGTGACCAGAGCGGTTATATGTCGATGCTCTACGTGAAGGTTGAGGTTCCACAAAACACAGAGAGAGAGCTGCACAGGTAAACATCACAAATAAACACCCTCTGCGAGTCGACTATGACGGTCCATACGACCCACACGGTCGGCGGCTGGGGTCCACTCACGTTCACTTGTACAGTGAGTGGTTGACCTCGCCCGTGTGTCATGGCTGTCCCGGGGAGGCAGGCAGCAGCCTCCGACAGGGAGGCCAGACCCGGCGGAGGGCGACTTCTGGGACTGCGAAACGAAACGAACCCCACTGTTTGGCCGAGAATACTGACGGGCAGGGTGGTCCCTTAACCCGGTGAATGAATCGGGATATAGCATTTTTGGTCCTCTCCGGTTGTCACCGCCAGTCACCAACACACAGGATAACAACTACCGCCGAACCCGGAATGTAGTAGCGGAAGATGTATTTAGCATTGTCGGTTGTAAAACGCTACACATACGGCGCCGCCACCTGCTGTGTCTAAAATTAGTATAATAGATAAGATGTAGATACTTTATTTATTCCGAGGGAAAATTTCAGGAGTATATCCAGTAGCATAAAAAACAAAAACATACATTTAAACATACATTAGACTTAAATTAAGATTATAAATTAAAATATGAAATTATAGACAGTACCTTCAATAAACTTTAACCTAAATTCAGATTCTAAAATAAAATTAACAGTAGCTACAATAAACGGTGAAGACGGTAAACAGTGGGAAATGAAAGTAAAATCCAGTGCAGATGGATGGCATAGTAAGACAGTGCGCAAATGAAAGTAAAACAGTACAAATTAAAGTAAAAACAGTGGCAGATTGGATGTGCAAGATACAGTATATAAATAAAAATGTCTATTTGTTGATGTCCTCTTCTTGCCTGCCTTTACTGGGAGCGGGTTGTAACAGTCTGATTGCCAGGGGGATGAAAGAGAGTTTTTAATAAATCTATTAGTGGAGCTGGAACTGGGAGACCAGCAGTTGGGCCACTGATCAACACTCCCTCTGCCTGGTGAAGGTGTCGTGCGTGCGAGTGGGTGGGTGTGTTGTCCAGGATGGACAGCAGTTTTGTCCATGGGTCCTTCTCTGCCACTGTCACCAGAGAGGTCCAGCTCTGTGCCCACTACTGAGCAAGCTCCTGCTTCTCACCAGTCTGTCCAGTCCAACCCGGTGTCTCTCTCCTCCTCTGCTTGCTTCCCTCCACGCAGCAAACCACAGCAGAAAAGAGCCCGCTGGCCACCACAGAGGGTAGAAAACATCTGCAGTAGTTTTTTGGCAGATGTTGAAGGACCCCAGCGCTTCTGACATGCAGGAATAAGTACAGTCGGCTCTGCCCCTTGTCCTGTGTAGAGCTTCCACATTTGCTGTAGTCCAGTCCCAGCTTGTCGTCAGCTGCAGCCCCAAGATACTTGTAGGTCCTGACCCACCTCCTCATCGACCCTCCTGGATGGACACGGGTTGGAGATGTGTGTTTCTTCCTTCTCGATCTAGGTCCAACCAACCATCTCCTCGGGTCTTGGAGGTGTGTAAGGCTGCAGATGGTTGGACTCTGCACCACCTCACAAAGTCCTCGGTCGACAGGCCTCCTGTTACTCCCCCTCCATTCCATCCTTGATACAGGCCAACTATATCGCAGTGTCCGTCTGAGTATTTCTGCACGTGTGGGCAGAGCCCAGAGTTATGCTGGAAGTCAGATGTGTACAAGGTGAAGAGGACGGGGAGAGAGCACTGTCCCTTGTGGTGCACCTGTGTTGCTGACCACAGTGTCTGACGTGCACGCCCTTTCATGTTTGACGTTACTGTGGTCTCATCCGTGAGGTAGTCCGTAATCCATGTAAACCAGGGGGTGGAATTGAACAAATTGACGAACAAACTATGCCAGTAATGGGATGTTATTAGAGGGTCCTGGCTCCAGACCTTTTTTAATTGGCATTCCTCAGAGAGGTTTCAAAGACAGTTTTGTAGGCCATCTTAAACCCTGTCAATGCGGCACGAACCAGGCTCCACTCCATCAGATATTGCTACTGGCCTACAGTGCCAATTTGCACATTATGCATCCATTTTGTAGTTGGGTTGTAACAAAGGAGGAAATTTGTTCTTTTAAATTGCCACGTTATAAAATCCAGTCACTGAACACTAGTGAAGAGCTGAATTGGCGAGGACTGCGTTTAAGCGCGAGCGGTCGACATCTTGTTCCCTTAATTCCAACTAAGTGTGGGCGCCTAGAGCCTCGCTATAAAAATTAAGTCTTTCATATTTCCGCTTAGCTTGCATTTAAATATTCACCTGTGCTGGCCTTGCCTCTTAAAATCTAATTAAAAATGAACTAAATCTTTTGGGAAATAGAAGACAAATAAATGCCCTTCTCAAAAAGAGTGTACTTGGCCTACATGTTTCTATCCACAATTAATGTTGCAATCCATATATAATATATCACCCTGCAGAAGGTATCTTTAACAATTGATTTAATACCGGGGGTTTATTAAATAAAGAATTAATACGCGAAACTACCCAAAATAAAGAATTATTTTTATTATATACTATAGTTCTAGTTTAGTTAACTAGTTTACTATAGTTTTAATGCACGCCGAAAATAGCTCAGTTGGGAGGAGCGTTAGACTGAGAAGATCTAAATGGTCCCTGGTTCGATCCCGGGTTTCGGCAGTCTTTGTATCGCAAGTCAATTCTTTTCGACCCGAGGAAGCCACAGCCAATTTTTAACTTGCAATTAATTTAAATCTATTAACATCCTCAAAACCACAAATGATATTGTCTCAAAGGAGAAACGTTAGAAGGTCTTTAAAGGAAACTCTTTATGTTGCCATCATAAGTACCAATTATATTTATACATGCCACAGGGTTTGTAAATTAAAGGGCATTATTTACCCCAAAACTTCCCAAGATTTAATCAGCTGTTTGCAGTTCCCTATGAATTTCAGGATGAATAATATCAGTACAATTATTCATTTTTATAGAACCAACAGCTCTTGCCTTTGGCAAGCCGTTTGCATTAAATAGGTATTTATTTTTTGGATAATATACAATCATGGGTACATAATATGTATGAATAAATAAAGTTCACCTTGTGCACCATTATTATAATTTAATGAGATAATCAAGTTCAGATTTTGTAGAAATGCACACATTATATCAATCCAACAAGATTCATTCATTTATGGCGTATAAATATTTAAAATAATGCCCCATTACAAAATGTTATACTGAACAACACAAGGAAACAAATATTGGAATAGTCATTGTTACCAATAGTTGTATATTAGTCTGTAATAAAAGCTATTTTTACTTAATAAAAAAATTAATAAAAATGGGGGGTGCGTGCTCACATTCTGTCTCCTCAGCAATTCAGGTCAAAACATAGACATGACAGCATGATGAATGATCTGGAAAGCATGTAAAAAAAACCTCTTCACTTCTTCATACTTTCCCAAGAGAAGCCTGCCTCGGCTGTTTGATCAACAGGGGCCTGGATGAGACACTTGGTAGCAGCAGAAATAACACAAATAAATAATAAGGCCACACATACAGAATAAGAAACCCATCAAAAGGTTGAGGGTTTAGGGCAGTTGGAAATGATGCATTTGCGCGGCGGGCGTGCAGCGGTCATAAGGATTACTCCTTTGTTCGCTTTGTTGAGTGGGTGCTTTCTGCTTTCTTTGGTTGAAAAAAAAAACAAGCAACATTTCTCGATATTTCTCTGAAAATAAGACAGACATTGACGAAGTCGAAGGGAGTTTGGAATAACACAAAACAAAGCCCCTCTCTTCCGTCTGCAGGAATAAAGCGGTAAACATAGTGAATTAAAGCAAATATTTGGAAAGGCAAATTGTTCGACCCATCTCTCAAAGACTGCTGGAAACAGAAGAAACTTATCAAATTTATCTTATAGTTTTAGTTCTTTGCTCAGGTAATCCGTTCCCCACAATGGACCTTCAAAAACTACTAGACAATGTCGGTTTTGCACCTAAAATCGTCTGTTCAGTTGGGCTGTGAGTGATAAAGGAAGTTCTCTAAAAGCTCTTTGGAGAGAGACCTAATAAATCCAATCAGCGTTCTTCAAGAACCACGAAGCGTGCTCGTTACTTCCACCACGAGCACATTCCCAAACAACAGGAACAATTCAAATTTGCCTAAATATACAGTACAAAATCCAGCCAAAACATGAAGGACTGCAGTTTGACAGCAATAAACACGCAGCAGAGTTGGGTGCGGCTGCATGGTTTTGGTGTTGTGTTGTTTGAATACTAGATAAAAGAACCAAAGCAAGGAAGGAGAGGCCCTCCTTACTCTTGGCTTTTCCAGGGATTTCCACCCCGAGCCTTTCACATTGATCAGGGTGTGAAGTCACGTAATAATCTCTCTCTTTCATATATAAAAAATAGTTAAAACTGAAGAAAAAAACTGCCCAGCCCAATCTTATCTGATGACGGTCATTGTGACTCATGGTCCATGTCAAGTTAAAACTAACGGCGTAAACATAATAAAAACAGAGAACTGAAAACCCTTTAAAATAAAAAAGGTCCTCTGTTCAGTTGACCAAATCGTGACTTTTCCGGTACTGTGAGTATATCGCCGTGGAGGATTGATCAACAGTCAGATTTAACACTGATCTCACGCGCAACAGTTTCAGAAAAATAGAAGAGAAAAATAATGATCTGATGACAACTCGGCCCTGTGAAATGAATTAGGCCGACTCTTTGTTCCCAATAGGGTTTAAGGAATTTCACCTACACCTGTACCTTACCTTATACTAGCCTTACTGTCCCATCTATAATAACTTAAAGTTATTTGGTAAAGACACTTTCGGAAAAACATAAGCTTGTAAACAAGAGAGGGAAAGTGGCAGAATTGACATAACTATTTGCCAGTCGCCAGGGCAAGAGGACCGGCATGAAAAAGGCACTTCCACAAAAATGAATCTGCCAAATTAGTCTGAATCAGGTCTTCCCAGGCAAGGGCACATTCTCCATGTAACCCCTTTAATACACACACACATACACGCCACACACGTGACAGGGCTCACCTCTGCATTTCTCGCTTGCGTTTGTTAAATCATCATTTCAATCAAAGATCGCTTAAGTTTCTTCGACAAAAAAAAAAAGTGAATAAAAATGAGCAACTTTTTTAAATGCCTAGCGGATTAATCGTGAACTACTATGAAATATGTAATTTTGTAGTGTCTTAAAACACATAATAACATCAGCACTAGCACGACTGTACTGAACTAAGTGAACTCTAGTAACTGCCCGATGAAAGCTAGGGCCAGCCGTAGAAGAGAGGGTTGATCCGTCCGAGCAGTCTGAGGAGTCTGGAAGCAGTCCTGAAAGCAGTCTGAGGCGGTCCTAAAGCAGTCTGAGGTGGTCTGAAGAGTCTGAGGGGTCCTGCGCGGTCTGAAGCAGTCTGAAGGCAGTCTGAGGCCGGTCTGAGGCGGTTCTGAAGGGTTTTGAAGGGTCTGAAGCGGTCTGAGGGCGGTCTGAGGGGTCTGAAGCGGTCTGAGGTTGGTCATGAAGCAGTCCTGAAAGCGTCCTGAAGGGTCTGAAGGCAGTCTGAGGCGGTCTGAAAAGCAGTCTGAAGCAGTCCTGAGGCGGTCTGAGGGCCGGTCCTGAAGCACAGTCTGAAGCGGTCCTGAAGCGGTCTGAGGGGTCTGAAGCGGTCTGAGGCGGTCTGGAGGCGGTCTGAAGCGGTCCTGAGGGGTCTGGAAGGTGGTCTGAGGCGGTCTGAAAGCGGTCTGAGGTGGTCCTGGAGGCGGTCCGCAAGGCGGTCCATCCCGGACACAACCCCATGCCAATTCCCGGCCGTCTGCAAGATCAGGACGAGGGCAGGGGGGGGAGGGCCCGGCCCCGGTGGGGGAGGGGCCCCGGGAGTGGAGGGGAGCGCGGGGGAGGGGAGGGGATGGTGTGGGAGAGGTTGTAGGTGGAAGTTGGGGGACGAGGGCGGGGGACCCAAGGCCAGGGGGGTGCTGACGCGGGCCTGGCAGGGCGGAGGGGGAGGCCAGAGGGGGTTGGGCCGTAACGGGGGAGTTCCGAGCTGGCCTCGTCGCCCTCCTCCGAGTCCACACCTCGCTCTGCAGGTAGTCGCGGTCGAACAGGGCTTGGCGCGCTGCAGCAACCGCGGCCCAGGTGGTGGCGCCGGACCAGCCGGTCAAGATGTGCATGGCCAGCTCGTGTAGTCCAGGCTGGTTTCTTTCACAATGTGGTCGCGGTGCTCCAGCAAGGATGGACAGGCACCAGGAACAGCATGAAGGGGTTGCCCTTACCCTGAACTCTCGGGGGCGGGGGCAGCGACGCAGGGCCTGGGGGACGTTGGGCGACTGGTTGCCCGGGCCAACGGCAGGCGTGCCGGAGAAAGACCTGGCCGCTCGGCTGAGAGGCCCCTGGCGAAGGACAGGATGGGCGAGGAGTAGCAGCGAGCGGGCGGGCGGCGGCGGCGACATGGAGGCCTGCCGCAGGGCGTTGGCGGCGGGCGGGGGCTGCCAGCGGGGGAGGCCAGAGTCTCGTCGTGCGATACGGACCCTCTTCCGCTGTCGG
>OLKM01004663.1:0-20774 GCA_900291075.1 Melanogrammus aeglefinus | reverse complement strand
AAAAACACCACGTGCTCGTTCTAAGTAACATGGGATTCAGTTTTGAATTGGTTCTTGTTTGGTAGTATTGAAATATGTATGCCATTTATTGCAAATCCTCTAAATCAAGCACAGGTTCTAGGAAAGAAGCACGTACTTTATACAGCGGTTTTTTCTAAATGACAGAAGATTTTTGGCTGCATTCACAGACAGTCGGACATTGTAGAATCTGACGAATATTACAGTCTTATCAGTTTATGACTAGGGTAGCTTACGTGCGTTTTGTTGTGATAGTTTCGGCTTAAAAAAACAAGCAAAAAACATTATTCTTAAAGCCCATTCAGTTGTCAGGGTTATATTGGGTGGTTACATCACATGGCAAATAAGTAACCCTGACGTCATTATTAAGTCTTTGAAAAGCGGTTTACTTCAGGATGATTGCATTGAAGGCCTCATGGTAAAAGTCACGGCCCGCCACTGCTGTATGGTAATAGGATGTGCGTGGGATCTGTGACATGCATTTATGTTATCAAAAAAGTAGTAAACGTTTTAAATACTTACCTTTTTGTTGGTTGGCTTACTATATACGTGTAGTGTGGATATTGTGTGTGTTTAGTGGTTAATATTTAATAAGGGTGCTGGTGTTATATGGTTAGCATAATATAGGAAATCAAAACTAATAATTTAAGATTGATAGAAGATATAGTTTGTCGGTATAGCACCCTGATCACGCCCGATCCCGTCTTGATCTCGGAAGCTAAGCAGGGTCGGGCCTGGTTAGTACTTGGATGGGAGACCGCCTAGGAAAACCATGTGCTGTATGCTGTGAGTGCTCTGCGTCTGCGAGATACCGTCCCCAGCTATGGGTAAAATAAGTGGGGTAGATGGGACCCAGCCTGAAGGCAACCCATCTAGGAGAAAGGCCTACTTCAAATAATAATAACCAAAGATGTTGCTCGCGTCTCTTCCGATCCTCACAATGGGAACGAAAAAGGGCGATAAGGCCTATAAAAACTGAACGGCCAGAGTAGGATTGTGGAGGAGTTGCGCCCCAACAGTCCTTAAATTAGCATTGTATAGTCTAACAATGGAGAAACCAGCTGGAGACAACATTGGACGACTCGTCTGAGGACGACATAGAGAGAGATGTACTGTATAAACATTGTCATACAATAAAATAAAATAATAGATAAGTAAAAGAAAACATTTGCAAAAGAAATGCAGTAAATAGAAGTTAAAAAGCATTTTAGTATTAATAGAAAATAAATGCAAAGGTAAAAAAGCTTTTTAGAAAGTGCAATGTATTTAAGATTTAGCAGAAAGCTAAAGCAAACATAAAAGTCTTTAGTCTTGTTTTAAAGGTGCTCAGAGTTGGGGCAAGTCTTAAATCCTCAGGGAGTTTTATTCCAGCTATTTGTTGCATATAACTAAATCCTGCTTTCCCATGTTTCGTGTTTACTCTTGGGATAATTAACAGATTGGTGTCAGAGGATCTTTGTTGTCTAGAAGGCTTATGTAGTGGAAGCATATCAGTTAATAATATATATATTTTGGGCCTAAACCATGAAGTGATTTATAGGTTAGCAATATGATTTTAAAATCAATTCTCTGTCCTACAGGAAGCCAATGATACGATTTAAGAATTGGTGTAATATGTTCAAATTTTTTGGTCTTTGTTAGAACTCTAGCAGCAGCATTCTGAACAAGCTGAAGCTTCCTCAGAGTTTGTTTTGGGAGAACTGTAAGGAGACCATTGCAGTAATCAAGCCTACTAGTGATAAAGGCATGTACAAGTTTTTGTAAGTCTTCGGTGGACATGAGCCCTCTAAGTCTTGCTACATTTTTAAGTTGGTAATATGCAGATTTTGTAACTGATTTGATGTGACTGTCGAAATCTAAATCTGAATCCATGATAACCCCTAGATTTCTGGCTTTGATTGAGGTTTTCAGGGACAGAGAGTGAAGATGTTGGGTTACATTAAACCTTTCCGTTTTAGAACCAAATACAATTATCTCTGTTTTGTCCTCATTTAGTTGAAGGAAATTTCGGCACATCCATTCTTTCACTTGCTCAATGCACTGGCACAGCAGATCTTTGGGCCGATAGTCATTTGGTGATAGCGATACATAGATTTGCGTGTCATCAGCATAGCAATGATGGGCAATATTGTTATTTTGCATGATTTTGCCCTCGGTGGGAGCATGTGAGATGTTGAAATAAAAGAGGGTCCAACAGGCCGGATTAACCCCTTAGGATGCCCCAGGGTGACTTCCACATGAAGTGCCCCTGTGTCCGTCAGCTTTACACCAAAAAAAATGAAATTCACCTATGGCATAAAGCCACAGATTTACAAGAAAGTGTGAACAGACTCACCACACATACTACATAAAAATTTAGATCCAACCAAAAATCCTGAAACTGACTTACACTGATGCTCAAAATTCAGAAATGCAACCCCCATCACCTATACACGTAATGATGAATATGAATATTTCCTTCATAAATGACCAGAGGAAATGCAAAACCATTAACCCAATAACAACTGTTGCACACACATAAGAATAAGAACCTGGTTTTTTTTTATCAGCAGTAATACACCGAAATACACTGAAATGAACAGTGCAATCCCCACACCTTTGTGACGTCACAGCAGCAGATAGCGCAAAACAACCCCAGCATCAAATGGCAGCAAAAAAGCAGATAAAAATAATGGTAAATAGGCCTTACCTTTATAACTTCTTTCGCACTTTCCTGCTGGCAAAGTCGCTCAGCAGATCCTCAAAGTCCATTTGTTTAACCAGTTCCGATTCAATGGCCATCAGGGAGAGGGCAGACAGACGCTTCTGTCCCATGGTTGTCCTTAGTTCTTTTTTAACCCTTTTTAGTTGAGAGAAGGATCTCTCGCCCTCGCAGTTAGGAACTGGCAGGGTTAGAAACAGCCTAAGTGCAACGAACACGCCGGGGGAAAGTTGTCTGTATGCCATTTTTTCGGATTTATTTGAAGCATCTCCTCAGGTGAACGGGTTGCCTCCTCCCGCCAAAGCTTTTGAATTTTTGTAAACTGAAGTAGTTTATAGCTAAAGCTGTTTTGTCAAGATCGTCTGGATATGTGGAGGAGAGCGCAGCTGCACGTTTACGCACACTATCACTGTCAATGTCCGTATCGAACAACACACCAAACAGGCCGTTTAGCTCCCTGTATGCGTCAGTGCGCTTCGCTAGACATGACAGGCAACCTGTCAAATGATCACAGTGTAGCATTCCACTTTGAACTGATCACTCCCGTTAAGCACTGTATCATTCTCCGTTGACTCATCTGCGAACGCTTTTCTCTTTCTCCCCTGCTGCGTCTCATGGTGATAGTTGTGCGTCGACCCTTTTCACTTCTCCCGAGCAGCATTTTCAAACATAGGAAATTTATCTCTGAGTGAGGCCACAAACAAATGCAGAGATTCCAGTAGTCGTTGTGCAGTAGCTAGATTTATGTCAGGCTTTTGCAACGTGTCACTTGTGGCTTTGAATCTACTCAGCACCGTATCCCATAGATTCACCATTATTGCGGTCTCTAATTTATCAAGTTTACGACAGAGCGCAGCAGCCTCGCGCTTGGCGCAATCTTTTTCATCTGTGGCTGCTGCAAACCTTCCAAATGCCTCTCTTATTGCACTGTAGTTTTCTTTCAACGCTTTAGTAGAGTCAGCCCTACAACTCCATCTTGTGCTGGACAGTGACTTAAAAGTCCGGCTGATTTTCACGTCCTTGTTGTGAAATATGCGATTCCAACGGTGAGGGGAAGCCGCACAAAATGCATACAGTAGGTCAAAGAAATCACTTGCATCTTTACAGCTGTTTTCAATGCTGTTCACACCTACAAGATTAAGCGAATGACCACCGCAGGGCACATAATGAATGAGGGGATTTGCTTGTTTGAGATGCGCCTGAAGACCGTTATATTTTCCGGACATATTACTTGCATTTTCATAACTTTGTCCCGACAATCTGACAGGTCTAATCCAAGATCATTGACCATTTTGACCACACATTCAGCAAGACTTGCTCCGTTGTGGCTGTGAATAGGCTCGAAACCAATGAATCTCTCCACCAATTTTCCTTCCTCGCTGACAAATCGGAAAATTTATGTCAGCTAGTCAATGTGCGACAAATAAGGGGTTGAATCTACGATGACTGAGAAGTACTTAGCATGCTGTAGTTCGGCTGAAATAGTTTTTTTTACTTTCTCACCCATCAAGTCAATGAACTCCTCACACACAGTAGATGACAAGTAAGATGTTGTGCCTCTTTCTTTTTGGCCATACTTCTTCTTATGTGTTCTTTTAAAAATGGATCAAACTGTGCAATGAGTTCCAAAAGTCTGACGTAATTGCCATTACTTGATGAGCCAAAAAGCTCATTTTCACCCCTGAATGCCAAGCCTCTCTCATTCAAGAACTTGATGAGAGCAACAATGCGTCTCAAAACCTCCTTCCAATATTTCCCCTCCGCATCTTGCTGCCGCCTGAGCGACACATTGCTCGATCTTCGCAGTAAAGCAAGCATGCTGTGCCGATGGTTTGCGCTCTTCTCGTGGTCCGAAATACGCTCAGGATGTCTCCAGTCACAGAAACCAGACGTAAAAGCATTATGCTGTGCCTGTGATGATAGCAGTTTACAGGCAAAACAGTAGACCATACCTGCGGATGGTGAATAAATCAACCCATCTCTTGGCACTACCTCCTTGTTTGGCAGGCAACAATGCAACAAATCATTTGTAAGAGCCCTCGTTTTACCTCCAAGACAAATGTCCCGCACAGATGCCGGGTATTTGGGAGCCCTGTTCTTGAAGGCAGCAGCACCTTTACAAGTTTAACTTTACAAGTTCCTCCGTGATGTCTCCCCATAGTCCAGGGTCTGATGAGATGGTTAAATCCTCCGGCGGCTGCGATCGCTCGATACGTCCATCTCACATCTGCATGGACCACCTCGTCCTCCCGATCACCCTCGTCCTGACTGCCTCCTTTCACGACAGAAGCCTCGGCTGCCTGAGCCGTTTCTGTCAGAGCTTCATTAACGTTAGCATTAGCATCGTTGCTATCAACAGCAGTTGGTTTGCGCATAAAAGTTTCCGATTGATGGGACATTTTGAATTGCGGCTAAGTGTCGCAATTCTTTCTTTTTTTAGCTTTCTTTTTGCGAAACCGCTTTGCTGAACCCTGTCCATTTTTGAATTTTTGTTTACAGATAATTTCGCGCCACTGCCGCTGCGTTATTGTGGACTCGTCCATGATGGGGGGAGGGGGGCCCTACACCCAAATAACAGTTTTTTTTTATTAATAATCCTATCAGTGGATCATTTTGTATATGTTTTTATCTCTACTAGTATATTATTCCGATATTTAAAATATAACAAAAATAGGTTAAGGCTTTAGTCATTGTCCTGATCATTTGGTGCCCCCCATTGGCTCAATTTGGCTGGTGCACTCGCCCGACTGTATAATCCGGCCTTGGGTCCTAAGATCGAACCTTGTGGGACTCCACATGTCTCGTTGGTTGATTCTGATACAAAGTCGCCAATGGAAACAAAGTAGATCCTATTTTGTAGGTAGGACCTGAACCAATTTAAGACTTTGCCTGAAAGCCCCACCCAGTTTTCTAACCTGTCCAGAAGTATTTGTATGGTCTACAGTGGTCGAATGCAGCACTGAGGTTCAAGCAGCATTAGTATTGAGGTTTTGCCAGAGTCTGTGTTAAGACGGATGCCGTTTACAACTTTAATAAGGGTGGTCTCAATGCTGTGCAGGGGTCGAAATCCTGATTCAAAGGTGTCTTTGCAACCAGTTGATGCCAGGAAGTGATTAAGTTGCTGGAGGACAACTTTCTCAATGATTTTACTTATGAAGGGTAGATTTGATATTGGTCTGTAGTTGTTAATAATAGAGGCATCTAGGCTCCACTTTTTTAAAAGGGGTTTAATAACTGCAGTTTTCAAAGCTTTCGGGAAATTGCCTGATTGGAGAGAGTTGTTAATTATCTGCAATATGTCTATTGCTAAGCAGTCAAAAACATTCTTAAAGAGGTTGGTAGGTAAAGTATCAAGGCAACAGGTTGATGGCTTTAGTTGTGTCACAGTTTCCACAAGAGTTTGAGAGTCTATAACATTAAAACATGCCATCCTTTTGCCTGAACAGGGTGGTAGTCCAACATTATTGTTTGAATTGGAGATATTGATGCCACGTCTGATTTTATCAGTATAAAAAGCTGCAAACTCATTGCATTTCTGCGTGGAATGGAGATCAGGTGGAATTTGTGTTGGGGGGGTTGGTCAGTCTGTCAACAGTTGAAAAGAGTTGATACTATTAATGTTATTTATGAAATATTGCTTGAGATGTCTTCAATGCCAATGGTCCAGAACTAGTGGGTTCTTAGTTTTTAGGAGTAGAAAATAGTACACACATAAAAAATCAGTACATTTTAATTGAAGCATTCGTATTGACTACATATTTGGTTCATATAAAAATGTGTGTGTGTTTGTAACATGCAGGGAGTATCCATTGCTGCTGTATAAAAAGAAAAATCCTACCTATCATTCGCTGCCGCTGGAAAAAATAAAATAAAAAAATAAAATAAATTCCCTACCTACCCATGGCCTCAACTGACAACCAACAGGAACAAAACCTTTTTTTTTTTTAGGCCTAAGGCAACTAACCAAGAGACTGCGGCTGCAGTCTCCAAAGTAGAAGCTTCAAAATATGACTGCCGTTCTCCCCGTGGACCACCAACGGTTGCAGAGGAGAATTTCTGTTACCGTTGTGGGGAGAGTGGGCTAAGGTTATCAAGAGACTGATTTAAGCCCTCAGAGTGTCAAAAGACAAGCAACAGACAAGAGATGTCGCGGCTGATGATGTGAACTGTGGGGTGAAGAAAAGTGCAGTGTCTGTGCAGAGTACAACTATCCCTGACGGTTTGAATGGGCCACCTGGTCTCGTCAAGTTGAAAGTTAGTGGTCAACCCTGCACCGCCCCTGTTAGACAGTGGGTCTGGTGACGATTATACTGTATTTGAGCCCTGGTACCAAAAAGTACTTGCCAGATATACTGTATATATACTTGATATTTGCTATCAAATGGTAAATAGCCCTAACCCTAATCTATTAACAATAATCACATAGATGAACGTTCAACTAGATTTCCTCTTGTTGTTTTGTTCCCATGTATTAGTTTGTTGTGTTTGTACGGGAATCTGCAGTTCTCTTACGGCTAGGGCGTGTTTACAGAGACCTGCATTTGGTTTGTCAAAGTCTGTTACCAAACAAATATCAGCTTCTCTTCTATACTTTTCCATAAGGCAAGAAAAAACCAATAACAATACCAAGATATGACAAAACATTTATTTATAAGTATATTTATCAGTAATTAGGGAGAGTTTACAAGTTCTGTATACAAATGCAGACAGATATAGTGAAAAGAAAGACCCAAAACATCATGACATTTGTACAGGTGTTCACAAAAACAACAAATAAAGCAGTCAGAAACCTAAACTAGCTGACCCTCACTGCCACTTTCTGACACGGGCCAACAGGTTCCAGCCTCCATCATCCTTTGTGACGCAGTGACGCATCAGCGATGAAGAATCCACTCACTCTAACCCCAATGCTAATGCTATATAATAAAGCTCATTACTGCATTAACTAATGCTAATGTTAATAAGGTGTGTGACTATAATTCATCTTTGTTCACCTCGGTTTCATTGACAAGGTCTTTGACTTCCTCGATTCCCTTATGGATGAACTCGTACGCTTTGTCAAAGACTTCAGTGAACAGGAGAAATTTATCTTTAGTTTCAGAGTACCACTCCCTCAGTGTCTCAAGGTAATTCTTGCTTGCCGCAAACTTGGGCCCTCTGCCTTGATTTAACATGGCCAATGTAGCTTCCAATTCATTAAGAATCTCTCCGAACTCTTCATGGAGGGCGTCCATCCGAGAATTGTAGTAGTCCTGGAAGCGCCGAGAACAACAGGTTACACTTTGTATTTTATGGCAGTTTGTATTTTATAGTTCATTATCGCATCAGCATTGATGAATCCACTCACTCTAACTCCTATGCTAATGCCATATAATAATGCTAACTAATGCGTCAACTTATGCTAACGTTAATAAGGTGTGATTATAATTCGTCTTTGTTCACCTCGTTTTCATGGACAAGGTTTTTGACTTCCTCGATTCCCTTCTGGAAGAACACATACGCGTTGTCAAAGACTTCAGTGAACAGGAGAAATGTATCTTTAGTTTCAGTGTACCACTCCTTCAGTGTCTCAGAGTTCTTCTTGCTTGCCGCAAAATTTGGCCCGCTGCTTTGTTGTAATATGGCCGATGTAGCGTCCATTTCACTTTCAATCTCTTTGAACTCTTCAGTGACGGCGTCCTTCCGAGTATTGTAGTAGTCCTGGAAGCGCCGAGAACAGGTTACAGTTTGTATTTTATAGCGGCTTAAGCTAAGTTGTTACTTTATTGTGCTGCGTATTGTCATGTCATATTTTTAATTTATGTTTGGATATTCTTTTATTTCTAAAGTTTGTGTTGTGTTTTTGGTATCCGTTACTTCTACACCATGTAAGGGATAATGTTCAGTGAGCCGGACATTAATGTGCGATCAACTCTGACAGGACCCCGACACAGATTAAAGGGGTAAAAGATGTTGACCTGAATAAATTAAATCATAAGTTTAGCTTCTTCATTTTAAGTCTGGCTAATGCCACAGTTTATTTTGCAACTGAGTGACCGTGCCGTTGGTCTTACAGCGACTTACGAGATGTGACTCACCTTCAGGGAATTGAACTCCATTTCCACAGCTTGAATCTTCTTCTTTCGGTCATCCTGAGAGGTGGAGCAGGAGTTAAAAGTTAGATATCTGCTTTGTCTTTCTGCAGTTTCTAATGAGATTTGTTCCCTTGACCAAGTGGTCCAACTGTCAGCTATGACCCATTAAGAAGCATAACAGTGGCCCAAAGAGTTGGAATTGAGCCATGGAAAATTATTAAATGATTAAAAAATTGTTAAATGACCCCTTGCTCTACATGTCTTCCAGTGTCCTTATGCTTTCTTCATCTACATCAGGAGATGTTTGGCAAATCCTTTGTGTTTTTGACTGAAATTCTTTATTTGAATGATGTATTTGGCCCCTGTCATGGCCTAGGGTAACCTGACAATGAGGAGGATGGAGGCGTGATACGATTTCACAATGATTAGGTCTATTTTATAAACCACGAGGAAGACGCAAACAAAACTATACTAACGTGTAGAGAGGAAACTATCAGTATTCAGTCGTGTAGTGCGGGCGTGTGTTGCATGTAGGTAATGTAGTGAATGCATGTTGCATGTTACAAAAAGATAAACGATATGAGGTAGCGGCCGCATCGAGCAAGAGTAGCGTGAAGCGCAAGGCGCCTCCCGAGCATCAGACCCAGGCACCGGATATAGGCCACGAACTAGACGACCCCGCCCAACTCATCAGTCCTACTTGGGGAACAGAGGGACACAATCACAGGTAAGGCCTTGCGGCCGTCACAGCCCCAAATTGGGATTCAGATTAAAGGGGACATATTATACTACCAGGTGCTAGTGTGATGAGCCATGACAAGATTTTGAAAATGTGCCGCGTCTGACACACACCTAATCACACACCTGGTGGTATAATATGTCCCCTTTAAGGTTTGGATCAAGAAATTGTGATTTTTGTTTTCTTCACACGTGGAAGCTGATAAGAATATAGAAGAATCAACCATCATATCACATACTTTACTATTGATTGAAGTTGTAACTGTCTGTTGGCTTCGACTTTGCTAAGTTTTAAACGTTGTGCACTGGTAAACCAACCAGCTCTAGATAAGGGCAAGTGTAGCCAGTTGCAATACGATGTGCTTCTCATAAATAAAAGCAAAGTAAGTAATATGCTACAAGGAAATAAAGGCGTTCGAACTTGAAAATGATTCTAGTGAGTTCTGTGTAGTTCTGATTGTTTTTTATCGGATAAAAAAAACCTGCTGTGATGAACTTTTAGATTCCGAACGCAGTGCACATGATCGGTTGCTGTCGGGAACACGCGTAAGCGTGAGCGTCATCACTGACGAGGCGTCTCGTTATCACCAGGACCATGAACACTCATTGATTGCTCTTCAGCTGGGCGGGGCTGCAAACCTTTTCATCAAGTAGTTTTAAAATCAAATTAAAATCAAATTATTGTATTGTATTTAACACGAGTCATTGAAATCGAGAAACGTTGCTGTATAGTGCTTTTTATCCAGAAGGACTGCAGCTCTTCGCAGAGTAGAAAAAGACCGGACATATTTACCAGTGTGCTGCTCAGTATCTCCAGTATCGGTGCAAGACACACAAACATCACCAGGATGGATAAGACAGTGCGGGTCATCCTAAAGAGCACAGAAGAACAAGAAGTTCTTCCTGGCACAGACAGGAATTCCATAGTACTATTTCCCTGTCTGGTGGGAGTTCAAATATAAAAATGTATTTAAATAATAAAAAATATTTAATAATAACGATAAGAAAAAAATTAAAAAGATCCAAAGACCCTAACCCTAACCCACAAAAAAAAACAAATTTCATTGAGCCTTTCTGTCATGCTTAAGTTTAAGGACGAGGAAATAAAACAACAAATGTAATGTTTGGTATGAGTGGTAACCATCACTAGAGACAAAGGGTCAGTATCCGTCCTCACCTGTTGGCTGGAGATTCTCAGATGTCCTTGAGAGAGAATTCACAATCGACCTGCATTTAACTGCAGTAAAGTCTCGATGGCCAGAAGGTTGGCAGGTGTGGGTTAGGGTTAGAGGAGTAGCTCTTGTTTTAGCCTAGCCCTCTGTTCACACAGAGGGCACATCACCATCTATTTTATTCTGTGTAATCCCCTGACGGACTGGGGTGCTTCGTGGTGCAGGTGGGGCCGGTGGAGCGTTTAACCAAAGATATTTTTTAAGTAACATGTCATATTTATGTTTTATATAGTCATGGCAATTTCCTTCAACAGATATTGGCGTCTAGGAAAGATGAGATTTCTTAATACATAAAGCACACAACCCTCGTAGAACATATATAACCTAGGTTTAATGCATGCATACTTTAGACTCCTCTCTAGCAGAATGAGTCCAGAATACAGTTTGACAGAGTTATTTATACAGTTTCAGTTCCTCCCCACATTGCAGATGTCAATAATCAAATCAGCTAATGTTTACCCAAGTGTTGCGCTTGTCTGGGGCCAGTACTAGGAAAAGCACTAAATATCTACCTAGTTTCGAAGGAGAGGTAGCCTAATAAAAAAGAACAAGTTGAACAAATGACGAGTTTATTGTTTCACATTCTGTCATGTAACAACCACAATATAAAGCAATGAAAAATAAAAAAAGAAGAGTAGGTTGTTTGGAAATCGTCTGATTCTTATAGAAAAACGAATTTCAGTTATATCATTGTGTGTAATGCAAAGTTCCAGGATATAGTCCATTTAAAGTTTTTGCCCATTGCTTGAACACTATAGACACATTTTTAGACCAAAGTAACACAATTTGACGTTTTTGTTGCTATACCTTAAACACATATAACCACACCTTTTGTAAACTATTTAAAGTCGTTTACTTGACATTTCTATACCCTACCTAATTTATTTTGGCTTGAAGATGGCATGTATATGACGCAATATATGGCCAAACACATGCCCGCATGCCTCTTCTGCAGGCAATAGAACAGGCCTGCGGAGACATTGAGGTAAGCTCAATCCATGGATGGATTCGGCACACAAGGCGAGGATCCATAAGCCCACCCATGCACAATTGCCGTGTTTTGTTGTATTTACACTACAGTTTTGTATATTTGTTTTATTTTTGCTGAAACTGAATTTACTGCACTGTAAAGTACCGTACTGCAATGTTCAGTATTGATTATTTGATTTTTTTTGTTGTTATAAAAACGTACCTTCTGTGGAACTGAATAAAAACAGTGTATATGGAAGACTGCAGTATTTTATATAAAGCAGACTAGTGTGTTGCCGCTGATCTGAAAGTGTATTCATATGATACAAGTAAGTATCATTTTGTCATCAGAGTGACATTTTAACAAAGGATTGTTAGGTTTCGATAGAAGAGTTTCAATTTGACATAGATGCGATTGGTATATTTCTCAGTGTTGTATCTTATTTGCTTGTGTGTTGAGTTTTGACACAATGAGCCAAGTTTTGTAAAACGTGTTAAAGCAAAGGGCAAAAACTGTAGTCCAATGAAATGGTGTGTGCTTCAATGTTCCACGAGCTCCGGGTCTTTATGTGTACTGTATCTCTAAACTGTCTACCTGACGGGCAGGACTGGGGCCTGATGTCTTCTTGATAAGCAAATCAGGTTCGGTTTGGCTCATACGGTTGACCACACCGCATCCACGATCTGGGTTTAGCTCGCCATCTAAGCATTCAGATTCACAGGATTCCGATTCTTCTAGTATGCACATAAAACCATTCTACACAGTGCAGAAAAGTGCAGAATAATCAGTGCCTGTTTTCTAATTATATTTCTTACGTGAGATCTCATTAATTTATTTTCTACATGTGTAACCATTACCTGGATTCACTCAGATTACATTGATACGATAGAACAACATCACAGTAACCACTAACATTACTCACTTGCTTAGAATCTTTCATTTTCAATGCGTTTCACTAAATAATAATGTACAAATCTAAAATGTCACATTTCTAAGCAATTTGCTTATCCGTTTTCAAACATCCTTTTCCAGTAACATGTTAGGATAACTAATTACTTCCTCATGTCAATATACTGGACTAACACATGACAATAATTTACAGTTCAAGTGTAACTTGAACTTCATTGAGGATATACAGTACATTGGCTATTCAGATTCCATGCATCTGCAATGCACTTGCATAGTAAACCATTTCTATCCGCTCCTAACGTAAGCTGCATGGCTGAACCGTAAACAACTTAGTGCCACGCAGGGGCGATTCTAGGTTTCATAAACATCTGCTGTCGGTTGCACCAGCAGAACGTAAAGCCGATCGTAAGTTCGGGTGTAAAGTCCGCCTTAACCCTACGTTCGACGTAGCTAGTATCAAACTAAAGGTGTTCTAAATTTTGGTTGCACCACCATAACTTAAGTTGTAACGTTACTAGTAGTGCGTAAATTGTACCAGTGTCGCTTTTAATGACGTTTAGATAACTTCAAGCCAATCGTTGACAGCCAACAATGTAAACAGGAAGTACTGGCAAGTTTCCACCTTATCACCTTAGTGAAGACGCGTTAGCAGTAGCACCCAATGCAGAGTGCAAACAAAACAGTTTCAGTCATTTATTCTCTAAAATTAACTTGGACGGTATAGGCCTGAGGTTAAGCTATTTGATGGCGGATTTTATAATAGATAAATAAATGCTTTGTATGCTATTCGTTGTGTGTGTCGTGTGTTAGCCTCTACCTGGCTATGCATTGTATGGAATTCCTCTAGAAATGTTGGTTTGTAGTCTACGCGCGCTCAAGTTGTTTTTTATTTTTATTCTCTCGAGGGAGGTAAGACAGTTGATTAGCAACTAATTTCACGTGAAGAAGGTTTTAACGGAATTAACTGCCAATTCTGCTAAATTGCCAAGCAAGAAAACTACTCGACGACTGACTGAGAGATCATTCTGTCCTAGGTAAGTCAGTTTCACACTATTCAATCAGCAACTGTGCTTAATGTTATTATTTAGTTTGGTCTAATTCCTCATTGCTGCCATTTTGTGTTAATAACATGTTTAAAATATTTCTGGAAGTTGATAAGACTAACGTAAAGTAACGCTAGCTGCTAGCTATGTCAGATTGACAATATCACGTTGGGAAATGCCGCTTTGTCAAATGCCGCTTTGTCAAAAGAGAATTGAAGTGTCATTAGTATATTGCAAAATACATTGATCCCTTTGTATGTCTGACATGTGAAGAAATTGACAATATGTACAGCATCCGGTGCTAGTAGTTACGCCCGTTTTGGGGCCGTTGACATGGACTAAAGTTTGTATAATGGCAGGAGTCCCAGTTATTTTGTCTGCTGTAGGAAATACAAGTATAGAATGAGCTAGCAAGTCATGCTTTGATTTTCATGTGTTTCAGGCCTGACCATGTCTGACCGCCGTGCTCGAAAGAAAAACTTCACCCATGATGAAATTGTCCTCCTGTTAAATCTATACAGTGAGAACAAAACTATCCTTGAAGCCAAGCTTAATAATTATATTACAAACAAAAAAAAAAATCAGACGTGGGAAAATATTACAGAAGCAATTACTGCCAAAGGGGTAGAATTGAGGGAGGTCAAAGATGTGCGCAAGAAATGGAGTGACCTGAAGATGCAGGCAGCTGAAGATTTCCCCAAGAATGTGCCAACTGGGGGTGGTGGAAAAGGGGATATGGGGCCGTACTCATCTATGGTGTTAGATATTATTGGGGACACCTCTCCTTGTCTGAGAGGGATTGTTGGGGGGGGCGTGGAGAGTGGCGTGCAACCCATGGTCCAGGAGGAGGCCGAAGCCAATGCTGGCCCGGAGAACACCACGTCCAACGTGACCGTGGAGGAATCTGCACCCATGCCCGTGGAGAACCCTTGGACTGTGCCCATGATGAGCCATGAGGACACTGCGCCCACATCACCATCCCAGAAAGCCTTCCCCCACCACCACCCAAACGTATAAGGAGAGGAACTGACATTGACTTCCTTAGAGAGGAGCTTTTACGGGTAGAAATAGAGAAAAGTAAGCAAGGGACAGAAAAGATAAAGATAGAGAAGGAGAAATTAGAATTGGAAAAACAGAAACTAAATTTAGAAATATTAAAGTTGCAGGAGGAGCTGAGAATATTAGTGGAGCACATTAATGAAAAATCGTTCACTTTGTGGTACAAGCGCCAAATTTGGTACACAAGTGCTTTTGGACCTACTATCTCATAAAAGTACGTTGCCCACTTGAACAAACAAAGTGGCCACCATTTTTCAAGATGGCCGCCATTCGAAGTGGTTTGAAACAGCGTTTGAACTATATTTTGATTGAATAGTCCTATTCTGATGGTTTATACATTGAAATATGTGTTTTTGCACATGAGAAATACAACTCTGCATTTAGAAAATCAAAATTATTGAATATTATGATACAATGCGAATTAAATGAAAAAAACACTCACAAACAAAGACATTAGTTTCACTTAAAGCTTTTGGACCTGTAAGCTACTTGTAGGGGAGGCCATGTAGAGGCTGTCTTTGTCTCCCCCATTTTATTATTATTTTTTTTGTATAGGCTATTTTTTTTTTTTTTTTTTTTAATTTTTAGATAACGGTATAAAAACACAGAAAAGGTGTCAAAGCATAGGCTGCATGTTTTACGATCCAGAACTTGAATCAACATACCTTAAAAAATAATAATACAAATATCCAACTCAAACATTCAACTTAAACTTGGTTGTTCTATTTTCTTAGCCCTCACATGCACAGGCACACAACTGTGTGCACTTCAGGCCGAAGCGATAGCATTTGCATCGTCCTTGGCATTCAGTCTTGCAGCCACATTTTGTCAACTGCTCACAAGTCTGAGCAATGGGTGGAAGGGTTGTCCAGAGAACTTGCCAGATCTGACCATCTTTTTGCCAGCCCCAGTTGGCAGGACTTTCAGTTTGCATTTTGCACACTGTTGCTTGGCCCCATACGCAGGCAGCTTGGAAAGCAGACCGTTCACATGCTGAACGAGGGATGCGCTTGTTGGTGGAATGGCATCATAAGACCTTTGCTTCCGAGCAAACAAGTCCAGTCTTGCCTCATCAACCTTGCATGTAGTACTTTGCTTGTCATACATGGTGATGACAAACTTCTCAAGGATGTTGAGGTCTGCATCTTCTATGATAGGTGGGTATTGGCTGAGCTTTTTGAAGACAGGACTAACTTCAGGGCAAACCTCCCATGCTTGCCATGCACTTTTCTTGCTTTTACCACGGAAAGCTGACACAACATCGCAGCCAGTGAAGGCATGGAAGAACAGCATGCCACTGGATTTCTCTGGGCCAAGATTCACCACCATATCATGAATTGGCAACCACCTAATGGACTGACCCTGGCCAAATTCTATCCAGATCTTTTCCAAGCCTGAATCCTGAAGAGTCGCAAAAACATTGACTGCAACCACAAGAATATCTGTGTCGCATGCCTTAATCAACACAGACTTTATCTGTTGCTTGGCTGCATGAAGAGCATGTGTGAAGATTCTGGAGTCAGCTTCTTCGTGGTTGCAAGGACTTAAACCTTCAAGGCTGATGGGTTTGTTTGAAAGAGCCTGCTCTCCTTTGGTCACAACTACGACATTGTCAGGACACAAGGTCACTATCTTCTCTGCTAGGAACCCAAAGAGTTCAGTCTTGTTTTCATTGTCTCGCAAGAAGCTTTTCCAGTTGGGCGGTAGTTTGGTTTTGTCGGTCACTCTACGTCGACCTCCCTTACCTCTGTTTGACCTTGTTTCAGCCTTCAGGCTTGAAGTCCAGTAGACATCAAAAATTATGTCTGTTCGCTCATACTTTGATGAGTATGCCTGGATCTTTGGAACTACATCTTGGACAGCATATTCCTCAAAGGATGTCTTTGGAGACAATGAATACACAAGAGAGGAACCATCAATGATAATAGCACCACATTCTGGTTGTTTGTCAGGAGGAGAAATGGTAGCTTCCAAAATGTTTGCAAGCTGAGACTTCTGGCCGTAGTAGAGTTTCCCTGTGTCGCTCAGTGCTGCAGGGAAAGACTGATTCTCATGCTTAAAGAACTCAAGCAGGTCACACTCTCGTGATTGGCAGGATATAAAGAGCTGTGAGAACAGGCGACAGTCATCTTTGAGTACATGCTTCTTCATGTCACTGCAAGCTGAAGCTGCTTCTTGGCGAAAGAAGTCAACTTTGTTCTTTTTAATCGGCCTATAGAAGGAAGTCTCATCACCCAGACCATTGAAAAAGTCTCTGAAGGCAACTTGACCTTTCTCAAAGTGAGTTCTTACAAGCTCAGCAGCACTGGGATGTGCAATGTTTTTTGTGTCCAATGTGAGCAGATCTTTGGACTCTTCCTGAAAAGGATTACCCAGATCCTTCATCACAGCAAACAACCTCTGGACCTTGTCAGTGAAGGACTTCTGAGACTGACGAGTCTGCTCATGATGCCTGATATCTTCAGTTGCTTCATTGACCTCAGATGCCAACTCATACTGGTTGACTAACTGGCTAACTTCTGGTCCAGACACCATCCACCGCCTCAGTGCAGATGGATCCTCAGTAACTCCAATGGCACCACCATCACCTTTAACAACTACATTAGCCTGCTCGTGAGCTTGGTCAATGGCTATGCCTGAGAACTCCCTGTGAGTCTTGTGGACCACAAACTTTCCCAGCTGAAATTCATTGAAAATCTGAGGGTGAGTTTTGCTCCAAAGAAACCAATGTCTCTGAGGTGAATGGGGAGCCATCGAGCATAGTTCACATTGTTGTTTGCAAAGAAGAAGGGGATTATAGCAGACAGTGCTTGACAATACAAGTTGAAGTTAGCCTCTCTGAAAGACCTGACCAGCGAGAAAATCACCAATTCCATTGACAACACAAGCTCCCAGAATTGAAACTGAGGACTCTCCTTCCTGCACTTCTCACACCAGTCATTGAAATTCAGCGCTCCATCATTCTGTTCTGCACAATGGTACTCATATGCTTCCTTCGGGAGCATGTACAGACAGCATGCTGTAACTTGGTGCATGTGGCGTGTTCTTGTGACACTTGAGGCAGAAAGAAAGGAGTCAGCTGTTCCTGAAGAGGCCACCCCAGCCTCCACAAGAGCACCTGTCCACCCACTACTCTGAAGCAGGGTCCCAAGTGATCTGAATGCAGCCATCTCTATGTGGAGACCGCCAAACATTACAACAAATTTGTCTCCTCACATACAGGTCAGGCCAGTGCCACTGGACTTGTTTGGCAATAGAATAAATAGGCTGGTCTGCAGTTATCACAGGGACCTGACCAGGGTTGAGGTGTGCAATAGCATGCCTCACTGTGGCAATAGAATGGGCCTCATCGCGAAGAAGGGGGAAGAGTGAGGTAATGCTCACATCAAATGCAAGACCTCGCTTCTTCTCTGCATGGTGAGCTGACCAAGTGATGTTAACCTCATCATCTACATCTTGTGTTAGGCTAACCTTCTGCAGCCATTCATATTCATTTGTCAGGAGGAGAGTTGGCAGAGATGCATATGTGACATTGCCCTTTGGAGGAGATGGCTTCTTTTTTGTGAAGAAAGCAGGGTGGACATTTGTATAGGAATCAGGAAGTTCCGGGACTTTCTTTACACTGCTGTTCTTAATAAGAATTGGTTCTCGAACTTCGCCTTGATTTTCTGATGTTGTATGTTGGAAGATGGAGATGCTGGTTCCATGAAATGATGAAGTCGCAGTTGTAGATGAAGGATTGTGATCGATGTTATCCATTGCACTTGTGCAGAAGAGGCCTTTTCTTAGTTTGGGGGGACAAACCAGACCTTCTTCAATGTATCTGTTTACAACTGCATCTCCCAACTGAGCTGATATGTCAAGTACTCGATTATATGGAATACTAAGACCATGGTCATGCAGCATTTCCACAAGGTGTCTCTTTCTGGTCTTAGCATAAATAGACATCCCTATATAGACCGGAAATGGGGTTTCCCTGTCTCTGGAATGCCTTTGTGTGGCAGCACCTTCTTTGCACTTGGCAAAGCAGTTGTATTGAAGGAGCTGAGCCATTGCCAGATCATTTGTAGTAGCTCCAAATTTCAGCTGAGATTTTATATCTGCCCCATGTTCAATCGTACAGACAAACTGAAGTAGAGCTGGAGGAAAGGAATCATGCACTGAACTCTCATAGAGATTGCCCTCAAACTTAGACTTGTGATTCACCATGTGCCTGCGCAATATCTGGGCAGCTTTGGCGAGAATAATGGCATCAGCATCGGATGACGCTTCTGACAAGACTGGACCAACATCTTTTTCAAATGCCAGAAGTATATCTCGCCCTTTCTTGTAGGGTACAAGTCCAGGTATCTCTGCCAAAAGCCTTTCTTTCAGTCGGGTCGCATTCATATCAGGTAGGTCTGTCCCAAACTGCTTAAGTCTCTCCCTGTAAAGACTAACCAATTCAGCAAGTCGGAACACAGAAGGCCCATCACTGTTTGTTTTTTTTGCCTCAATGACATAGGTCAGAAGTTCAGAGAACACCAAATGAAAGGCTTCCTTTTCTTGAGACGACTGGATTTTTTCTTGTTTTTCCGCTTTAATGTGTGCCCTCTCTCTGTGATACAGGTCCGTTAAGCAAGACCAGTGGTATTTAAGTTCTAGGGCCACCACATCTCCGCCACTCAATAATGCCAGAAGCTTTCCGTCATTAAGGTTACGAGCACATTCATTGAGCCTCTCATTCAGCTGCATGGTCATGGCTTGTCGCATCTCTGATGTTGGTTCCATCTTTTCGCATAAGAAACACTGCTGTACTTCAGTGCTAGCCCTTCGAATTTTTTGATGTCCTTCACCAGGATCATTTTGAAGTTTCAGCTGCTCTTTTAGTGGCACGCTTGAGTTTGTAGTTGCTAAACATTTTGCGACAATTTTGGTGATACATTGCACCGTTTCGCCTCAATGTATCCTCAATGCCACCTCCATCATCAATCTGGATGTGTCTAACCTGATGGGCAACAGGTTGATTGCCTGAAATAGAGGTATGTTTTTGGCTATCATGGAATAGCCGTCAGAACTACACTCATAACGGGTAGGGGGAGACTTCAACGCTGCTTTTGTATCTGTCTGACAGAGGCAACACTTGCTCCAGTCAGTTTTAGTAGCACAACTCAATGGATTATCGGCAGACATCTTACAGTTGAAGGTCGAGGGATTATCCTTTTACCACCCAAACATACAAAATATCATAGCACATTGGGAATATGGGATGCAACTAGGTTCAAGTATCTGGTGCCCTACACCTAGCCCGATCGTTCATCCAGTGCCATAAATCCAGTGCGATCTGTACACCATCCAGGTAACTAAAGCCCCGTTACCCTTGGCTCGGCTATCCCGCGCTGGCACATCCTGTCAATTCAGGTGCGGCTATCTAACTACAAAACTACTACAACTAACTAAACTTCTAGTTGAGTCTATACAGGGGCTTATTAGATAGCATTTGGGACACTAAAGTATACTACAACTACAGTGAGTACACCACTACACAGTTAGTAAACTACAACTACAGTTAGTACACTACAAGCTGACACTGAACCCCATGCTGGAGTTCACAGCCAAGTAGATGTCAACCAGTGTGCCCTGGGTATGTGCTTTGATACAAATCACTCTTTATTAAAAAATTACTAACCAATAAATGTTTGACACCACCAGGAATTTTATAATGAATTATCCATTTATAATTGCTAATTATATCATTTTATTTTCAGTAAAGAACGCTTGTGTTGCTGTATGTGTGTGTGATAGTGTAGTGATGTGTGTGTGTGGTTGTGGTGCTGGGATGACTGTGTGTGTAGTTTGTTGGTGTGTGGTATGTTGTGTGTGTGTCTGTGGTCAAAGTGACAGTCAAAAAGTTTTGGACAACATTTTCACTACAAATGAATCACACAAAAACACAATCCATACAGAATTCTAGCAGATATTTTCAATAAGATCATTGCAGAAAACTGAAGAAAAAACGAAAACGCTACATTATTTAGATCATTATAAATA